>JAEIFM010000027.1:0-30000 GCA_018901885.1 Zaprionus kolodkinae | reverse complement strand
CTTTTAATTTGCTAAACTAATCTTGTTTGCAAAAGAGTTTTTTCGCTTCCTTCTTTCACTTTCATTTGTTTACGTTTCTATTTTTAGAAACGTTGTTATTGCTTCTGCAGAACCTTTTCTTTACCATCGACTTTCGTGAGCGAATTCGACTCTCTCGGGCTCTCACTAACTCTTTTTTTTATCTTTGTTGTTGTGCACTGCAGCACAAACTCTCTCACCGCGCTCTTCCTATCACAGTTTCTGTGTGTGCCTAACCTTTCCTCTCTCTCTATTTTTTTGTTGTGTGCATTTTTGACAGTGGTCACCCCTAATAATGAAAGGAGGAATTGTATGTTTTAAAAAAACCTGCCAAAAGCAGATTACATCTGCTCAGGCAAGTATTTGTTGTTGGATCTGCAACAACGTAGCTCATGCAAAATGTGCGGGCTTCAGTGGCCCAACGGCCGATGCTGTAGCCAAGCGAAACGGGCTGCACTATTGTTGTGATGCGTGTCGTGAGGTTGAGAACGATTTTGTATCGTTCATGCGCCAAACTAGGACGGGATTTAGGGAACTGTTTGGCAGTTTTCGCAAACTTGCCGATCAGTTCTCCGCGCTGGACACTTCATTAAATAGCCTTAAGCTACTAAATGAGTCTCCCAAGCGCAAAAAATCAGCTCAAAAGGAGCAGCCGTCAACTAGTGCCTGTCAGCCTCAGAACGTTGACCAACTCAGCACACCAGTGACGTTGCCGCTGCTATCATTTACTACACCTGTAGTTACAAGATCAGCAGCACAGAAAAATGTCTCTGTTGAGCCCGTGGAGCTCATTTCCCCTTGCCCAATTCTTCATCTGCGGTTTCTATTCCTATGAAACCGCAAATAGTAATTACCCAACCGATAGTCCCTCAGGCAAGCTCGCCTTTGGGATTATCGGCACAACCTGCTCCCACTGGTCCTTTATCTGTGGGACCTAAGCCTGTCACGGGAATTCCACCGAAGAGGCACATATTTGTCTCGAGGCTAGCCCCTGATCTCACATCTTCAGATGTTATGGCTTATATCCAAGCCAAATCTCAAGCCCAAGATTTAAAGGTGGAACAATTTAAGTTTTCATATGAAAGGGATATATCATCCTTTAAAATTAGTGTCTCTAACGATTTGTTTAACCAAATATGCTCAGCTAACTTCTGGCCCGATCATATTGTGGTTAAAGAATTCGAAGCAAAGAAAAAAAAGAATCGCCAACCGATTAGACTACCTTTGCCAAACCAGGCCAAAAATGCGACTTCAAAAAACTAATAAAATTTTTAACATTAACCTACCAAAACGTAAGGGGCCTGCGTAGCAAGCTACCTGCGTTATTCTTAAATAGCCTTTCGTTTGAATCCCATGTGCCTGTGTTCACTGAGACTTGGTTAAAACCTGAGATTTTATGCTCTGAAATTTTTCCAAGCAAGTTCACAACTTATAGGTTTGATCGTCATGATCGGCGGGGCGGCGGTGTTCTTATTGCGGTAAATTCTGATATCGCGTCAGAACATGTACACCCGGAGATTCAATATGATATTGAATTCATTTGTGTAAAATTACACCTTCCCGGCTTCCAGGTTTTTATAACCTGCTCGTACATCCCACCTTCGTCGGATATTCTTATCTACACTCAACATTTGCTTGCAATAAAGTATGTCTTCAATTTGTTATCTAACAAAGACCACCTCATAGTCCTTGGCGACTTTAACATACCTGAGTGTAGTTGGACACCAAGTGATGAGGCAAATTTCCTGATGCCCTCACAACAACATGATCTTATTGACGGCCTGCATGACATTTCTCTGCTGCAGGTCAACCACCTACAAAATTCTCTAAATAGAACACTCGACTTATGCTTTGTCTCCGATCAGAGTATGGTAACTCTGACTAGAGTCCACCCACTTACCCAACCAGAAGATCCCTATCATCCAACGTTCGAGATTGTTTTTGAAACTGGTTTGAACGTATTGGATAAAAAAGTTACGTCGTGTAAGAGAGCGCGTTGTTTTCGTAAAGCCGATTTTGATAAAATTAATTATTTAATTTCAAATTATGACTGGTCTAATTTTCACAAATGTAACAATATGGATATGGCTCTTAATTTATTTTATAAAACATTAAATAACTTTTTTGACATTTGTGTGCCTTTTTCTTATCCGAGGCATTCGAGTAAACCCCATGGTTTACTAAAGAACTATCCAGTCTTAAAAATCTAAAGTCTAGACTCTTTAAAAAATATACTAGATGTTATTCCTCGTCTATTTTTTCAAGATAACTTATTGTTCGGTCAAATTTTGTTGCTCTCAACGCTACATGCTACAAAAATTATTTGACTCATTGCGGGATTCAGTTCCGGCAGAATCCCAGACAGTTCTATAATTTTGTTAACATGAAGCGTAAGTCATCTGCCTATCCATCTAAGCTATCGTTTGAAGGTGCAAATGCAAATACTGACCAGGACATGGCTGATCTGTTTGCTAAGTTCTTTCAAACGACCTATTCAATTTCAACACGCGATGTAAATTCTTATCCTTTCACCATTCCCAGTTCAACTGGCATTTTCGCCCCACAATTAAACGAACGTTCGATTTTCAGGGATTTATGTTTGATAAAACCAGTTTTCTCACCTGGTCCTGACGGAATTCCTAGTTGCGTACTTCGATACTGTGCCGATCCTCTATCTAAGCTATTGCTCAAACTTTTCTCGCTGTCCCTGAAAACTTCCACCTTTCCTTCCATATGGAAGGAATCTTTCATTTTACCGCTTCACAAGAAGGGCAGCAAGTCTGATGCTTTAAACTATAGAGGTATCTCAAAATTGTCGGCCATTCCTAAACTCTTCGAGAATGTCATAACTCCTCACTTGCAGCATTTCTGTAGATCCGTCATTTCTCCTTGTCAGCACGGATTTTTAAAACGTCGTTCCTCCTCGACAAATTTACTTGAGCTTACATCCTTTATAATAAAGGGCTTTCAGAAAAATTTTCAAACTGACGTCATTTATACTGATTTCAGTAAAGCATTTGACTCAGTAAATCACTCCCTTCTTGCACATAAACTAAACATTATTGGTTTCTCACCAAATCTTTTAAGCTGGCTTATAAGTTATTTGGCCAACAGAACACAAAGAGTCTTCTTTAAAAATGCTCTTTCTGACCCTATTCAAGTTACTTCTGGTGTTCCTCAGGGAAGCCATTTAGGTCCCCTTCTTTTTACGCTTTTCATCAATGACCTTCCTTCGGCCATACATAATTCGCGTACTCTTATGTATGCAGATGATGTAAAGCTTTGTTTTCAATTTAAAGACGCCTCCTGTCATTCATCCCTTCAAGCCGACCTCTGAACAGCTCAAAATGCAAGTTGATGACATTCTCTCGTGCCAGTCCTAAGTACGAAACTTACACTTTATGTGGTTGTCCTCTGGAAATAATTACCTCTGTGGACGACCTTGGAGTACGCCTGGACGCTAAACTCAAGTTCTCTGAGCACATTTCTTCCATAGTCAATAGGGCTATGAGTGTACTCGGATTTATTAAGAGGTGGGCTAAGGAATTTAACGATCCTTATATAACTAAGACCCTTTATACCTCACTTGTGCGTCCTATTCTCGAGTATGGATCATGTGTTTGGTGTCCTCAGTTTTCAACCTACAAGGACCGCATTGAATCCGTTCAAAAGAATTTTTTAATTTTCGCATTGCGTGGACTTAATTGGGATTCAAACTTAAGACTACCTTCCTATACTAACAGACTTCTTCTACTAAATCTACCTTCCTTAGCCAATCGGCGTACTATGCTTGGTGTGGTTTTTATCAATAACCTTATTAAAGGCGACATTGACAGTGATGACTTGGTTAGCCGGTTACACTTCTCTGTCCCTTGCCGACTAACAAGAAATTATATTCCACTAACTCTTCCTAGTAGTAGGTCGAACTATGCCTTGCACGAACCGTTCAGGGTATTATGTTCTGACTACAACAAATACTACTTTATTATATCTAACAGCCAATCGACTAATAATCTTAAACTTTCACTACTTTCCCACCTGGCTAGAAGTTAACGAACTCGCGACCTTCCTATTCGTTTACTGCGCTCCTCGGGCGTTACGAGTGCTTTAAAACATTAACACTATTCTTTTGATCTGATTGGGTTTTCTGGGTTTCCCCAATCCTTTGCAACAAATGTTGGATCAACTAAAATTATCTATTTACTCCCAGATTAAATAAATTAAATAAATAATTTAATGATTAATTAGTAATAACAAATTTTAAAACCAAAAATATATTTTTTAATATAATATTTACCTTCAACTTAAATTATACTTATATTTTTAATTTAAATTTACACTTGTAATTTTATTATATTTTAGTCTTTGAGTCGACTGCTCTTAGTTGACGTTAAATAAATAAATAAATAAATAAACAATATTATGAGGATAGTGTGCATTTTTTTCCATATAAGGACACTGTAATCTATTAGTATAAATATATTTATCAAAAAATTATGACTTATAGTTTATTTAAATTAGAATGCTTGCGTTTTAACATAAAATAAATGTTGTAAATTTGATAAAGTACTGATAGATTTATTTGAATACAGTGCGTTAATTTTTCGGAATTATATAATGGCATAATTATCATTGATTTTTGTGTTTATTATATGCACTTGTACGATTAACAATGCGAAAGATTCAGGATACCTTCGGGACCCGTCTTGAAACACGGACCAAGGAGTCTAACATATGTGCAAGTTATTGGGATATAAACCTAATAGCGTAATTAACTTGACTAATAATGGGATTAGTTTTTAACTATTTATAGTTAATTAACACAATCCCAGGGCGTTCTTTATAGTTATGTATAATAGTATTTATATTATTTATGCCTCTAACTGGAACGTACCTTGAGCAAATATGCTGTGACCCGAAAGATGGTGAACTATACTTGATCAGGTTGAAGTCAGGGGAAACCCTGATGGAAGACCGAAACAGTTCTGACGTGCAAATCGATTGTCAGAATTGAGTATAGGGGCGAAAGACCAATCGAACCATCTAGTAGCTGGTTCCTTCCGAAGTTTCCCTCAGGATAGCTGGTGCATTTAACTGTTATATAAAATAATCTTATCTGGTAAAGCGAATGATTAGAGGCCTTAGGGTCGAAACGATCTTAACCTATTCTCAAACTTTAAATGGGTAAGAACCTTAACTTTCTTGATATGAAGTTTAAGGTTATGATATAATGTGCCCAGTGGGCCACTTTTGGTAAGCAGAACTGGCGCTGTGGGATGAACCAAACGTAATGTTACGGTGCCCAAATTAACAACTCATACAGAAACCATGAAAGGCGTTGGTTGCTTAAAACAGCAGGACGGTGATCATGGAAGTCGAAATCCGCTAAGGAGTGTGTAACAACTCACCTGCCGAAGCAACTAGCCCTTAAAATGGATGGCGCTTAAGTTGTATACCTATACATTACCGCTAAAGTAGATGATTTATATTACTTGTAATATAAATTTTGAAACTTTAGTGAGTAGGAAGGTACAATGGTGTGCATAGAAGTGTTTGGCGTAAGCCTGCATGGAGCCGCCATTGGTACAGATCTTGGTGGTAGTAGCAAATAATCGAATGAGACCTTGGAGGACTGAAGTGGAGAAGGGTTTCGTGTGAACAGTGGTTGATCACGCACAGTTAGTCGGTCCTAAGTTTAAGGCGAAAGCTGAAAATTTTCAAGTAAAAGAATATCAAAATGATTTTTTTTAATACACTTGATAATTTTGAACGAAAGGGAATACGGTTCCAATTCCGTAACCTGTTGAGTATCCGTTTGTTATTAAATATGGGCCTCGTGCTCATCCTGGCAACAGGAACGACCATAAAGAAGCCGTCGAGAGATATCGGAAGAGTTTTCTTTTCTGTTTTATAGCCGTACTACCATGGAAGTCTTTCGCAGAGAGATATGGTAGATGGGCTAGAAGAGCATGACATATACTGTTGTGTCGATATTTTCTCTTCGGACCTTGAAAATTTATGGTGGGGACACGCAAACTTCTCAACAGGCCGTACCAATATCCGCAGCTGGTCTCCAAGGTGAAGAGTCTCTAGTCGATAGAATAATGTAGGTAAGGGAAGTCGGCAAATTAGATCCGTAACTTCGGGATAAGGATTGGCTCTGAAGATTGAGATAGTCGGGCTTGATTGGGAAACAATAACATGGTTTATGTGCTCGTTCTGGGTAAACAGAGTTTCTATCATTTATGGTAGTTTCTTGTTCCCCGGATAGTTAGTTACGTAGCCAATTGTGGAACTTTCTTGCTAAAATTTTTAAGATATTAGCTGGGTGACCAGTTAGTTCTTTTAAATTATAACGATTATCAATTAACAATCAATTCAGAACTGGCACGGACTTGGGGAATCCGACTGTCTAATTAAAACAAAGCATTGTGATGGCCCTAGCGGGTGTTGACACAATGTGATTTCTGCCCAGTGCTCTGAATGTCAAAGTGAAGAAATTCAAGTAAGCGCGGGTCAACGGCGGGAGTAACTATGACTCTCTTAAGGTAGCCAAATGCCTCGTCATCTAATTAGTGACGCGCATGAATGGATTAACGAGATTCCTACTGTCCCTATCTACTATCTAGCGAAACCACAGCCAAGGGAACGGGCTTGGAATAATTAGCGGGGAAAGAAGACCCTTTTGAGCTTGACTCTAATCTGGCAGTGTAAGGAGACATAAGAGGTGTAGAATAAGTGGGAGATATTAGATTTCGGTTTGATATCGACAATGAAATACCACTACTCTTATTGTTTCCTTACTTACTTGATTAAATGGAACGTGTATCATTTCCTAGCCATTATACGGATATATTTATTATATCTTATGGTATTGGGTTTTGATGCAAGCTTCTTGATCAAAGTATCACGAGTTTGTTATATAATCGCAAACAAATTCTTTAATGAGAGAGTGCATTTATGTAATTTTGATTTAATAATTTGGTATAACTCCAATTACTCAGGTATGATCCAATTCAAGGACATTGCCAGGTAGGGAGTTTGACTGGGGCGGTACATCTCTCAAATAATAACGGAGGTGTCCCAAGGCCAGCTCAGTGCGGACAGAAACCACACATAGAGCAAAAGGGCAAATGCTGACTTGATCTCGGTGTTCAGTACACACAGGGACAGCAAAAGCTCGGCCTATCGATCCTTTTGGTTTAAAGAGTTTTTAACAAGAGGTGTCAGAAAAGTTACCATAGGGATAACTGGCTTGTGGCGGCCAAGCGTTCATAGCGACGTCGCTTTTGATCCTTCGATGTCGGCTCTTCCTATCATTGTGAAGCAAAATTCACCAAGCGTTGGATTGTTCACCCATGCAAGGGAACGTGAGCTGGGTTTAGACCGTCGTGAGACAGGTTAGTTTTACCCTACTAATGACAAAACGTTGTTGCGACAGCATTCCTGCGTAGTACGAGAGGAACCGCAGGTACGGACCAATGGCACAATACTTGTTCGAGCGAACAGTGGTATGACGCTACGTCCGTTGGATTATGCCTGAACGCCTCTAAGGTCGTATCCGTGCTGGACTGCAATGATAAATAAGGGGCAATTTGCATTGTATGGCTTCTAAACCATTTAAAGCTTATAATTTATTTTATAAACGACAATGGATGTGATGCCAATGTTATTTGTAACATAGTAAATTGGGAGGATCTTCGATCACCTGATGCCGCGCTAGTTATATATAAAAACATTATTTAATACAATGACAAAGCCTAGAATCAATTGTAAACGACTTTTGTAACAGGCAAGGTGTTGTAAGTGGTTGAGCAGCTGCCATACTGCGATCCACTGAAGCTTATCCTTTGCTTGATGATTCGACATACAAAACATAATGGTACATTTAACATGAATACTGTATTGTATAAATGTTTTATGTACAGAGAAAACGGGAACATGAAGAAGAAAGAATATATATAAAAGAAAAAGAATATAAGAAACAAAGAGAAAATATAATAAACAAAAACTTATATATAAATTATATATCATTTATGTATTAATATAATATACATGTGGAGATTATCTTGTCATATCTAATTGAATTAACTTAAGAAAAAAGTATACTGAAGTAATACTGTGTTAAACACACGAATAAATAAAATAGACTTAACAAATTTTAATTATCAAACATTTAAGATGGTATTGAATGATATAAAAAATTTCATATAAAAAGAATTAATAAATAAAAGTCTTTATATAAATAAACTTATATGAATAAATTTGTTCATATGAAAAACTTATCTGCATAAAATATTTCATATAAAATTAATACATATAAAATTGCAAATGACTGCGGAGTATTATTTGCCGTGCCGACGGCATATAGAATTCAAGAAATATAAAATTATATGAAAAAATTACATATGAAAAACTTATATGAAACAAAGTCTTCATATAAAAAACTTATATGAACAAAATTTTTCATATGAAAAACTTATATGAAAAAAATGTTTCATACGAAATTAATACTTGTATATATGAGATTTCATATGGTTTTTGGAATATTATTTGCCTTGCCGACGGCATATAGAATTCAAGAAATATAAAATCATATGAAAAAATTTCATATGAAAAACTTATATGAAACAAAGGGTTCATATAAAAAACTTATATGAACAAGATTTTTCATATGAAAAACTTATATGAAAAAAATTTTTCATACGAAATTAATATATATGAAATTTCATATGGTTGTGGTGTATTATTTGCCTTGCCGACGGCATATAAAATTCAAGAAATATAAAATCATATGAAAAAATTTCATATGATAAACTTATATGAACAAGATTTTTCATATGAAAAACTTATATGAAAAAAATGTTTCATACGAAATTAATACTTGTATATATGAGATTTCATATGGTTTTTGGAATATTATTTGCCTTGCCGACGGCATATAAAATTCAAGAAATATCAAATTATATGAAAAAATTTCATATGAAAAACTTATATGAAACAAAGTCTTCATATAAAAAACTTATATGAACAAAATTTTTCATATGAAAAACTTATATGAAAAAAATTTTTCATACGAAATTAATATATATGAAATTTCATATGGTTGTGGTGTATTATTTGCCTTGCCGACGGCATATAAAATTCAAGAAATATAAAATCATATAAAAAACTTTCATATGAAAAACTTATATGAAACAAAGTCTTCATATAAAAAACTTATATGAACAAAACTTTTCATTTGAAATACTTATATGTATAAAATTTTTCATATGAAAAACTTATATGAATAAAATTTTTCATACGAAATTAATATATATGAAATTTCATATGGTTTTGGAGTATTATTTGCCTTGCCGACGGCATATAGAATTCAAGAAATATAAAATCATATGAAAAAAATTCATATGAAAAACTTATATGAAACAAAGTGTTCATATAAAAAACGTATATGAACAAAATTTTTCATATGAAAAACTTATATGAATAAAATTTTTCATATGAAAAACTTATATGAATAAAATTTTTCATACGAAATTAATATATATGAAATTTCATATGGTTTTGGAGTATTATTTGCCTTGCCGACGGCATATAAAATTCAAGAAATATAAAATTATATGAAAAAATTTCATATGAAAAACTTATATGAAACAAAGTCTTCATATAAAAAACTTATATGAACAAATTTTTCATATGAAAAACTTATATGAATAAAATTTTTCATATGAAAAACTTATATGAATAAAATTTTTCATACGAAATTAATATATATGAAATTTCATATGGTTTTGGAGTATTATTTGCCTTGCCGACGGCATATAAAATTCAAGAAATATAAAATTATATGAACAAATTTCATATGAAAAACTTATATGAAACAAAGTCTTCATATAAAAAACTTATATGAATAAAATTTTTCATATGAAAAACTTATATGAATAAAATTTTTCATACGAAATTAATATATATGAAATTTCATATGGTTTTGGAGTATTATTTGCCTTGCCGACGGCATATAAAATTCAAGAAATATAAAATTATATGAAAAAATTTCATATGAAAAACTTATATGAAACAAAGTCTTCATATAAAAAACTTATATGAACAAAATTTTTCATATGAAAAACTTATATGAATAAAATTTTTCATATGAAAAACTTATATGAATAAAATTTTTCATACGAAATTAATATATATGAAATTTCATATGGTTTTGGAGTATTATTTGCCTTGCCGACGGTATATAAAATTCAAGAAATATAAAATCATATGAAAAAAATTCATATGAAAAACTTATATGAAACAAAGTGTTCATATAAAAAACGTATATGAACAAAATATTTCATACGAAATTAATATATATGAAATTTCATATGGTTTTGGAGTATTATTTGCCTTGCCGACGGCATATAAAATTCAAGAAATATAAAATTATATGAAAAAATTTCATATGAAAAACTTATATGAAACAAAGTCTTCATATAAAAAACTTATATGAATAAAATTTTTCATAAAAAACGAAATTAATATATATGAAATTTCATATGGTTTTGGAGTATTATTTGCCTTGCCGACGGCATATAAAATTCAAGAAATATAAAATTATATGAAAAAATTTCATATGAAAAACTTATATGAAACAAAGTCTTCATATAAAAAACTTATATGAATAAAATTTTTCATATGAAAAACTTATATGAATAAAATTTTTCATACGAAATTAATATATATGAAATTTCATATGGTTTTGGAGTATTATTTGCCTTGCCGACGGCATATAAAATTCAAGAAATATAAAATTATATGAAAAAATTTCATATGAAAAACTTATATGAAACAAAGTCTTCATATAAAAAACTTATATGAACAAAATTTTTCATATGAAAAACTTATATGAATAAAATTTTTCATACGAAATTAATATATATGAAATTTCATATGGTTTTGGAGTATTATTTGCCTTGCCGACGGCATATAAAATTCAAGAAATATAAAATCATATGAAAAATGTGTGTTTTATATTGAATACACGCATGTGAAAAGTATTTGAAAATTTTTCCATATGAAAAATGATCGGCTTGAAGGCTGCGTGTCAAATAACCCTTATAGGTGGAGTGGTGTCGCGCAAGGCAAGTCATATGAAAAAATTTTATATATGAAAAATCATATGACTGTGGAGTGTTTGTCTTGCCGGCAGTCTGAAAATAAAATGAATTCAAATATATTAATGGAAAATATAGAATTCAAGAATAAATGAAGTTTTTAGTGTATTATTTTATTGATACACACATATGAAATGTACTAGGAGAGGATTTCATATGAAAAATGATCGGTTTGAAGGCTGCGTGTCAAAAAACCCTTATAGGTGGAGTGGTGTCGCGCAAGGCAAGTCATATGAAAAAAATTTTATATATGAAAAATCATATGACTGTGGAGTGTTTGTCTTGCCGGCAGTCTGAAAATAAAATGAATTCAAATATATTAATGGAAAATATAGAATTCAAGAAGAAATGAAGTTTTTAGTGTATTATTTTATTGATACATACCTATGAAATGTACTAGGAAAGGGTTTCATATGAAAAATGATCGACTTGAAGGCTGCGTGTCAAAAAACCCTTATATGTGGAGTGATGTCGCGCAAGGCAAGTCATATGAAAAAAATGTTTGGTTGGAAAATTAATATGGGTATGAAGTGCTTGTCTTGCCGGCAGTCTTAGAATAAAATGAATTCAAATATATTTATGAAAAATAAAGAATTCAAAATAAAAAGAAGAAATGAAGTTTTTAGTGTATTATTGTTTAAATATACGAATGTATTGAGCAATATAAAAGGAATGAAAATGAAAAATTATCGCTTTGAAGGCTGCGTGTCAAAAAACCCTTACAGTTTTTTTTTTTTTGTATCTGTAGTGTTTATTTTATTTAAAAGCTGCCCTTTGGGGCAATAATTAAATTTTTACATGATAAGTTGGCGGTATATAAATGGTCAGAGGACGACATTGTGTTCATAAATGATTTTATTCATATTGTATTGAATTTTTTTTTTATAAAAATTCAAAATTTTAACATTGTTTTTTATACAACCTCAACTCATATGGGACTACCCCCTGAATTTAAGCATATTAATTAGGGGAGGAAAAGAAACTAACAAGGATTTTCTTAGTAGCGGCGAGCGAAAAGAAATCAGTTCAGCACTAAGTCACTTTGTCTATATGGCAAATGTGAGATGCAGTGTATGGAACATCAATATTCTAGTATGAGAAATTAACGATTTAAGTCCTTCTTAAATGAGGCCATTTACCCATAGAGGGTGCTAGGCCCGTATAACGTTAATGATTACTAGATGGTGTTTCCAAAGAGTCGTGTTGCTTGATAGTGCAGCACTAAGTGGGTGGTAAACTCCATCTAAAACTAAATATAACCATGAGACCGATAGTAAACAAGTACCGTGAGGGAAAGTTGAAAAGAACTCTGAATAGAGAGTTAAATAGTACGTGAAACTGCTTAGAGGTTAAGCCCGATGAACCTGAATATCCGTTATGGAAAATTCATCATTAGAATTGTAATATTTAAACAATATTATGAGGATAGTGTGCATTATTTCCATATAAGGACATTGTAATCTATTAGTATAAATATATTTATCAAAAAATTATGACTTATAGTTTATTTAAATTAGAATGCTTGCGTTTTAACATAAAATAAATGTAGTAAATTTGATAAAGTACTGATAGATTTATTTGAATACAGTGCGTTAATTTTTCGGAATTATATAATGGCATAATTATCATTGATTTTTGTGTTTATTATATGCACTTGTACGATTAACAATGCGAAAGATTCAGGATACCTTCGGGACCCGTCTTGAAACACGGACCAAGGAGTCTAACATATGTGCAAGTTATTGGGATATAAACCTAATAGCGTAATTAACTTGACTAATAATGGGATTAGTTTTTTAACTATTTATAGTTAATTAACACAATCCCAGGGCGTTCTTTATAGTTATGTATAATAGTATTTATATTATTTATGCCTCTAACTGGAACGTACCTTGAGCAAATATGCTGTGACCCGAAAGATGGTGAACTATACTTGATCAGGTTGAAGTCAGGGGAAACCCTGATGGAAGACCGAAACAGTTCTGACGTGCAAATCGATTGTCAGAATTGAGTATAGGGGCGAAAGACCAATCGAACCATCTAGTAGCTGGTTCCTTCCGAAGTTTCCCTCAGGATAGCTGGTGCATTTAACTGTTATATAAAATAATCTTATCTGGTAAAGCGAATGATTAGAGGGCTTAGGGTCGAAACGATCTTAACCTATTCTCAAACTTTAAATGGGTAAGAACCTTAACTTTCTTGATATGAAGTTTAAGGTTATGATATAATGTGCCCAGTGGGCCACTTTTGGTAAGCAGAACTGGCGCTGTGGGATGAACCAAACGTAATGTTACGGTGCCCAAATTAACAACTCATACAGAAACCATGAAAGGCGTTGGTTGCTTAAAACAGCAGGACGGTGATCATGGAAGTCGAAATCCGCTAAGGAGTGTGTAACAACTCACCTGCCGAAGCAACTAGCCCTTAAAATGTATACCTATACATTACCGCTAAAGTAGATGATTTTTATTACTTGTAATATAAATTTTGAAACTTTAGTGAGTAGGAAGGTACAATGTTGTGCATAGAAGTGTTTGGCGTAAGCCTGCATGGAGCCGCCATTGGTACAGATCTTGGTGGTAGTAGCAAATAATCGAATGAGACCTTGGAGGACTGAAGTGGAGAAGGGTTTCGTGTGCATAGTGGTTGATCACGAGTTAGTCGGTCCTAAGTTTAAGGCGAAAGCTGAAAATTTTCAAGTAAAAGAATATCAAAATGATTTTTTTTAATACACTTGATAATTTTGAACGAAAGGGAATACGGTTCCAATTCCGTAACCTGTTGAGTATCCGTTTGTTATTAAATATGGGCCTCGTGCTCATCCTGGCAACAGGAACGACCATAAAGAAGCCGTCGAGAGATATCGGAAGAGTTTTCTTTTCTGTTTTATAGCCGTACTACCATGGAAGTCTTTCGCAGAGATATGGTAGATGGGCTAGAAGAGCATGACAATACGTTGTGTCGATATTTTCTCTTCGGACCTTGAAAATTTATGGTGGGGACACGCAAACTTCTCAACAGGCCGTACCAATATCCGCAGCTGGTCTCCAAGACGAAGAGTCTCTAGTCGATAGAATAATGTAGGTAAGGGAAGTCGGCAAATTAGATCCGTAACTTCGGGATAAGGATTGGCTCTAAAGATTGAGATAGTCGGGCTTGATTGGGAAACAATAACATGGTTTATGTGCTCGTTCTGGGTAAACAGAGTTTCTATCATTTATGGTAGTTTCTTGTTCCCCGGATAGTTAGTTACGTAGCCAATTGTGGAACTTTCTTGCTAAAATTTTTAAGATATTAGCTGGGTGACCAGTTAGTTCTTTTAAATTATAACGATTATCAATTAACAATCAATTCAGAACTGGCACGGACTTGGGGAATCCGACTGTCTAATTAAAACAAAGCATTGTGATGGCCCTAGCGGGTGTTGACACAATGTGATTTCTGCCCAGTGCTCTGAATGTCAAAGTGAAGAAATTCAAGTAAGCGCGGGTCAACGGCGGGAGTAACTATGACTCTCTTAAGGAGGATAGGACTAGCAGAAGGGATATAATATCGCAATTCGTCAGCCTAGTCAAGTCGACTCGTAACCTCCACGTGGTATCCTCTGGGTGCCTGGTACATAATATTATTGGATAATATATGCAAATCTATTTTGCATAATATATTCATAATATGTTTGTTTTAAAATTTTTCGGAATTTTAAAGCATATGGTATATTATTGGGTAATATATGCAAATTTATTTGCATAATATATTCATAATATGTTCTTGCCAGGTAGCAGATACGAGCGGCGAAATGGACCTTGGGGCTACCAACCCCCTGGTCTATAACCTGTTGGTGCAAATTTGAATAACGAGCCTCGGATATATTATAACTCAACCAATACTCCTGCGGTTTTACGCCCAGGAGCCCAACAGGGGGATGCTGAAGTTTTGCCACAAAACGGATCATCCATGTGTGTTGTCTGTGGACGGTCTTTTAGTACGAAGACCGGCCTCGGAGTTCTCATGTCATGGATGCACAAAGACAGGTTTGATGAACTTCGTCTGCGTGTTGATGTGAAAGCCAGATGGAACGAGGAAGAGATAGCCATGATGGCGAGGAAGGAACTTGAGCTCATCGCAAAAGGCGAGAGGTTCATTAATAAAAAAGCTAGCGGAAGTTTACACCCACCGTAGCGTTGAGTCTATTAAAAAGACAAGACAGAGGGATACATATAAAGCCAAAATTGAGCAGTTTCGGAGGGAGGCTGCTCGTATCCCAGAGGCAAATAATGAACCTTCGCCAACACCCCGCCCTAGTAACAATGAGCCAGGCCCTTCCACAAGATCTAGGTTATCTCCAATCGATCCATTGGTGCATTCGGACATGGTCCTTCTACGGGTTTTGCAGGATTTACCCCCT
Source organism: Zaprionus kolodkinae (assembly GCA_018901885.1). Taxonomy (NCBI): domain Eukaryota; kingdom Metazoa; phylum Arthropoda; class Insecta; order Diptera; family Drosophilidae; genus Zaprionus; species Zaprionus kolodkinae. The sequence continues at coordinate 14,412 of JAEIFM010000027.1, read as the reverse complement.
GTGAGATGCCATCAGTCTTGGAGAGTCGAGGTCTTGCAATCTATCGTAGATAGAGCGCAAGTCTCGGGCAAAGTAGCAACTCTCCAGTGCTTGTCCAACTATCTCCTGGATATATTTCCGAATCTGAACGCAACACCAGTTCCGGCGAGGGCAAGGGTCCGCCCCCAACCTCGCAATAGGAGACAAGTTAGAAGGCAGCAGTACGCTAGCGTTCAGCGTAACTGGGACAAACACAAAGGAAGATGCATCAAATCCATATTAGAAGGACCTGACGAGTCGGTAATGCCAAATAAAGAGGTGATGGAACCATATTGGAGACAAGTAATGACACAGCCGAGTACATCTTCCTATAGTCCCGAAACACTCCCGTGGGGACACTTATTGGAGGATGTATGGTCACCTATAACAATAGGTGACCTGAAGGCACACAAAGTGTCACTTACGACGTCTCCAGGTCTGGATGGAATCTCCTCTAAAACTGCCAGGAGTATTCCAAATGGCATTATGCTTCGCATAATGAACCTGATCCTTTGGTGCGGCGAACTACCTAAACTCTTCCGAATGGCCAGAACCGTTTTCATTCCGAAGACGGGGAAGGCATCTCGGCCGCAAGACTTTCGACCGATCACCGTACCATCCATTGTGGTTAGGCAACTAAATGCCATTTTGGCATCCCGGCTTTCCTCATCAGTTAGCTGGGACCCGCGTCAGCGGGGGTTCCTTCCTACAGACGGATGTGCGGACAACACGACCATAATTGACTTAGTCCTACGGTACCACCACAAACGCTTTGCCTCTTGCTACATTGGGACGCTCGATGTTAGCAAAGCATTCGATGCTATATCGCATCAAGCGGTTATCACTTGTTTAAATACCTGTGGTGCACCGAAAGGCTTTGTCAATTATATACAGAACATGTACAAGGGCGGCGGCACCTCTCTCAAGGGTCGAGGTTGGAGCTCAGAGGAATTTATCCCTGCTAGAGGAGTGAAGCAGGGTGATCCACTGTCTCCAATACTATTTAACTTGGTCATTGACCGGTTACTTAGGTCTCTTCCCGACGAAATTGGTGTCAAAGTCGGAAATGCAACCACAAACGCTGCTGCGTTCGCAGATGATTTGGTGCTGTTTGCTTCTACTCCGAAAGGCCTTCAGAAACTTCTGGATACCACGGTTGACTTTTTGTCTTCCGTCGGGCTTACCCTAAATGCTGATAAGTGTTTTACTGTCAGTATAAAGGGGCAACCGAAGCAGAAATGTACGGTGGTAGAACACCGTTCTTTCAGTGTAGGTTCGCGCATGTGTCCAGCTCTGAAGCGCTCGGAAGAGTGGAAGTATCTCGGTATCCATTTCACTGCGGAGGGGCGGGCTAGGTACGATCCGGCCGCGGACCTTGGTCCAAAGCTAGATCGTTTAACCAAATCCCCCTTCAAACCACAACAGAAGATTTTCGCCCTCAGGACTGTCCTAATACCGCAGCTCTATCACAAGCTAACCCTTGGGAGTGTGGCACTAGGCGTTTTGAGAAAGTGTGACAAGCTGGTACGTTCTACCATTAGGAAATGGCTAGATTTACCTATGGACGTGTCGGTAGGTTTCTTCCACGCCCCTCACTTTAGTGGGGGTCTCGGTATTCCATCTTTAAGATGGATTGCACCAATGTTGCGCATGAAACGATTGGAGAACATAAAATGGCCCCACCTCGAGCAGTCAGTGGAAGCCAACTCCTTTCTCAGTGCAGAGCTTCAAAGGGCCCGAGATAGATGCCAGGCTGGAATTGAACTACTGATATCACGGACCACGGTGGACACGTACTGGGCGAACAGACTGTTCTCTTCGGTTGATGGTAGCGGGCTCCGTGAAGCAAACCGTTTTGGTGCGCAACACGGGTGGGTTAGTCAGCCCACGCGTTTGTTAACTGGAAAAGCTTATTTGAATGGGATCAAACTGCGGATAAATGCCCTCCCTACGAGGTCTCGTACCACAAGGGGTCGGCAGGAATTGGCAAGGCAGTGTCGTGCAGGATGTGATGCTCCCGAATCACTAAACCATGTTCTGCAACAATGTCACCGTACGCATGGGAGGCGGGTGGCACGACACAACAATGTAGTAACGAGGATCAAGCAGGGGCTTGTGAGACGGGGCTATGTTGTCATTGCTGAGCCGAGTCTGCAGGGAGAGAACAGGATTTATAAGCCGGACCTGGTAGCACTCCGACACGATCGCACGTTAGTGCTGGACTCACAGGTTGTGACAGACAGACTAGAACTGGATAGGGCTCATCAGAGCAAAATTGACAAATACAGCGGACAAGACGTACAGACGGCATTGCGACGAGACCACCCGGTACATGGGGACATCGAGGTCGTTTCCGCCACACTAAACTGGCGTGGCATCTGGAGTTATCGGTCGTACACGCGACTGAGAGCACTAGATGTCATAACAGCTAGTGATAGCAATATCATTAGTGCCAGGGTAGTCACTGACGGGATCTGCGGCTTTAAGATGTTCATGCATCACGCCGGATACCACCGTGGTGTGACTTGACGAAGCATCCCCTTTATCTCGGTTGCTATCTGGCCAAACACCTTTCAGGTACAAAATCGTCAACATATGCTAATACGCTAAGGAGGTTTTAGTGCGTAGGCGTCTAGGGCTTGCTCTTGATGAATCGCACATAACTCTTACACTGTGAATGCTTTGTAAGAGTATCTTTTGAAGATTTCCTTCCTTCGACGACAAAAAAAAAAAAAAAAAAAAAATAGCCAAATGCCTCATCATCTAATTAGTGACGCGCATGAATGGATTAACGAGATTCATACTGTCCTTATCTACTATCTAGCGAAACCACAGCCAAGGGAACGGGCTTGGAATAATTAGCGGGGAAAGAAAACCCTTTTGAGCTTGACTCTAATCTGGCAGTGTAAGGAGACATAAGAGGTGTAGAATAAGTGGGAGATATTAGATTTCGGTTTGATATCGACAATGAAATACCACTACTCTTATTGTTTCCTTACTTACTTGATTAAATGGAACGTGTATCATTTCCTAGCCATTATACGGATATATTTATTATATCTTATGGTATTGGGTTTTGATGCAAGCTTCTTGATCAAAGTATCACGAGTTTGTTATATAATCGCAAACAAATTCTTTAATGAGAGAGTGCATTTATGTAATTTTGATTTAATAATTTGGTATAACTCCAATTACTCAGGTATGATCCAATTCAAGGACATTGCCAGGTAGGGAGTTTGACTGGGGCGGTACATCTCTCAAATAATAACGGAGGTGTCCCAAGGCCAGCTCAGTGCGGACAGAAACCACACATAGAGCAAAAGGGCAAATGCTGACTTGATCTCGGTGTTCAGTACACACAGGGACAGCAAAAGCTCGGCCTATCGATCCTTTTGGTTTAAAGAGTTTTTAACAAGAGGTGTCAGAAAAGTTACCATAGGGATAACTGGCTTGTGGCGGCCAAGCGTTCATAGCGACGTCGCTTTTTGATCCTTCGATGTCGGCTCTTCCTATCATTGTGAAGCAAAATTCACCAAGCGTTGGATTGTTCACCCATGCAAGGGAACGTGAGCTGGGTTTAGACCGTCGTGAGACAGGTTAGTTTTACCCTACTAATGACAAAACGTTGTTGCGACAGCATTCCTGCGTAGTACGAGAGGAGCCGCAGGTACGGACCAATGGCACAATACTTGTTCGAGCGAACAGTGGTATGACGCTACGTCCGTTGGATTATGCCTGAACGCCTCTAAGGTCGTATCCGTGCTGGACTGCAATGATAAATAAGGGGCAATTTTCATTGTATGGCTTCTAAACCATTTAAAGCTTATAATTTATTTTATAAACGACAATGGATGTGATGCCAATGTTATTTGTAACATAGTAAATTGGGAGGATCTTCGATCACCGGATGCCGCGCTAGTTATATATAAAAACATTATTTAATACAATGACAAAGCCTAGAATCAATTGTAAACGACTTTTTTAACAGGCAAGGTGTTGTAAGTGGTTGAGCAGCTGCCATACTGCGATCCACTGAAGCTTATCCTTTGCTTGATGATTCGACATACAAAACATAATGGTACATTTAACATGAATACTGTATTGTATAAATGTTTTATGTACAGAGAAAACGGGAACATGAAGAAGAAAGAATATATATAAAAGAAAAAGAATATAAGAAACAAAGAGAAAATATAATAAACAAAAACTTATATATAAATTATATATCATTTATGTATTAATATAATATACATGTGGAGATTATCTTGTCATATCTAATTGAATTAACTTAAGAAAAAAGTATACTGAATTAATACTGTGTTAAACACACGAATAAATAAAATAGACTTAACAAATTTTAATTATCAAACATTTAAGATGGTATTGAATGATATAAAAAATTTCATATAAAAAGAATTAATAAATAAAAGTCTTTATATAAATAAACTTATATGAATAAAATTTTTCATATGAAAAACTTATATGAATAAAATTTTTCATACGAAATTAATATATATGAAATTTCATATGGTTTTGGAGTATTATTTGCCTTGCCGACGGCATATAAAATTCAAGAAATATAAAAATCATATGAAAAAATATTTCATATAAAAAAAAAACTTTTCATATGAAAAACTTATATAATAAATTTTTCATATGAAAAATTTAAACCTATAATATATGAATAAAATTTTTCATATGAAAAACTATATATGAATAAAATTTTTCATATGAAAAACTTATATGAATAAAATTTTTCATACGAAATTAATATATATGAAATTTCATATGGTTTTGGAGTATTATTTGCCTTGCCGACGGCATATAAAATTCAAGAAATATAAAATCATATGAAAAATGTGTGTTTTATATTGAATACACGCATGTGAAAAGTATTTGAAAATTTTTCCATATGAAAAATGATCGGCTTGAAGGCTGCGTGTCAAAAAACCCTTATAGGTGGAGTGGTGTCGCGCAAGGCAAGTTATATGAAAAAAATTTTATATATGAAAAATCATATGACTGTGGAGTGTTTGTCTTGCCGGCAGTCTGATAATAAAATGAATTCCAATATATTAATGGAAAATATAGAATTCAAGAAGAAATGAAGTTTTTAGTGTATTATTTTATTGATACATACCTATGAAATGTACTAGGAAAGGGTTTCATATGAAAAATGATCGGCTTGAAGGCTGCGTGTCAAAAAACCCTTATATGTGGAGTGATGTCGCGCAAGGCAAGTCATATGAAAAAAATGTTTTGTTGGAAAATTAATATGGGTATGGAGTGCTTGTCTTGCCGGCAGTCTTAAAATAAAATGAATTCAAATATATTTATGAAAAATAAAGAATTCAAAATAAAAAGAAGAAATTAAGTTTTTAGTGTATTATTGTTTAAATATACGAATGTATTGAGCAATATAAAAGGAATGAAAATGAAAAATTATCGCTTTGAAGGCTGCGTGTCAAAAAACCCTTACATGAACAGCAGTGTGTGCTGATCTGTATATGAGTACTCATATACATATATCGCCTTTACCGTCGTATTATTTATTAATACGCTTGGCTGCGAAATATGAAAGTAATGTAAAGATAATTATTACACATTTGGAATAAGCCAAGGTATATTGATTTCATACAATATATTCACTAATGATTCCATAACATAATTATCATTCAGTATATTTGTAATTAATATACAAGAAGTAAGTAAAAATATATATATAAAAATTTGTATATATATTTCGTATATAAATTATTTATATATGGTGCGAAGTTAAAATAACTTTTTTATAAGGTTGTTTAGAAAAAACTAGTAGGGTTTAGAATAAAAGGCGACAAATAATTTAATTTAGAAAAAAAAAAGGAATTTATTCCTATTTAATATGAAGCTTGTCGACCTGTTGTTATGTTAAATATATAATTAGAGTGGCGTCAATTATATATTGAGGATGAATATTAATTTATCCATCAAAATACAAATTTTAATTTAATCAAATTAAAACTTAAAAGTGTGAATGAATTATATTAAGTAAGTGTACATATAAAGATATTTTTGAATGATTATCAATAGATTCAAATGTTAAATTTTAATAATGTCGAAAACGTAAGCTATGTAATAAAAGCCGTTCTCGTTATTTTATATGTCAAAATAACATATCTATTCATATATTTTCAAAAATATATTGATATATGTTTTCCTACATATAAAAAATTCATTATATTTATGTATAATATTATTGTATATATACATAAAATACAAATATTATTCTGGTTGATCCTGCCAGTAGTTATATGCTTGTCTCAAAGATTAAGCCATGCATGTCTAAGTACACACGAATTAAAAGTGAAACCGCAAAAGGCTCATTATATCAGTTATGGTTCCTTAGATCGTTAACAGTTACTTGGATAACTGTGGTAATTCTAGAGCTAATACATGCAATTAAAACACGGACCTTCTGGAACGTGTGCTTTTATTAGGCTAAAACCAAGCGATCGCAAGATCGTTACATTGGTTGAACTCTAGATAACATGCAGATCGTATGGTCTTGTACCGACGACAGATCTTTCAAATGTCTGCCCTATCAACTTTTGATGGTAGTATCTAGGACTACCATGGTTGCAACGGGTAACGGGGAATCAGGGTTCGATTCCGGAGAGGGAGCCTGAGAAACGGCTACCACATCTAAGGAAGGCAGCAGGCGCGTAAATTACCCACTCCCAGCTCGGGGAGGTAGTGACGAAAAATAACAATACAGGACTCATATCCGAGGCCCTGTAATTGGAATGAGTACACTTTAAATCCTTTAACAAGGACCTATTGGAGGGCAAGTCTGGTGCCAGCAGCCGCGGTAATTCCAGCTCCAATAGCGTATATTAAAGTTGTTGCGGTTAAAACGTTCGTAGTTGAACTTGTGCTTCATACGGGTAGTACAACTTACAATTGTAGTTAGTACTATACCTTTATGTATGTAAGCGTATTACCGGTGGGGTTCTTATGTATAATTAAATACTTGTATTTTTTTATATGTTCCTCCTAATTAAAAACCTGCATTAGTGCTCTTCATCGAGTGTTATTGTGGGCCGGTACAATTACTTTGAACAAATTAGAGTGCAGGCTTCAAATGCCTGAATATTCTGTGCATGGGATAATGAAATAAGACCTCTGTTCTGCTTTCATTGGTTTTCAGATCAAGAGGTAATGATTAATAGAAGCAGTTTGGGGGCATTAGTATTACGACGCGAGAGGTGAAATTCTTGGACCGTCGTAAGACTAACTTAAGCGAAAGCATTTGCCAAAGATGTTTTCATTAATCAAGAACGAAAGTTAGAGGTTCGAAGGCGATCAGATACCGCCCTAGTTCTAACCATAAACGATGCCAGCTAGCAATTGGGTGTAGCTACTTTTATGGCTCTCTCAGTCGCTTCCCGGGAAACCAAAGCTTTTGGGCTCCGGGGGAAGTATGGTTGCAAAGCTGAAACTTAAAGGAATTGACGGAAGGGCACCACCAGGAGTGGAGCCTGCGGCTTAATTTGACTCAACACGGGAAAACTTACCAGGTCCGAACATAAGTGTGTAAGACAGATTGATAGCTCTTTCTCGAATCTATGGGTGGTGGTGCATGGCCGTTCTTAGTTCGTGGAGTGATTTGTCTGGTTAATTCCGATAACGAACGAGACTCAAATATATTAAATAGATATCTTCAGGATTATGGTGTTGAAGCTTATGTAGCCTTCATTCATGGTGGCAGTAAAATGTCTATTGTGTTTGAATGTGTTTATGTAAGTGGAGCCGTACCTGTTGGTTTGTCCCATTATAAGGACACTAGCTTCTTAAATGGACAAATTGCGTCTAGCAAATAATGAGATTGAGCAATAACAGGTCTGTGATGCCCTTAGATGTCCTGGGCTGCACGCGCGCTACAATGAAAGTATCAACGTGTATTTCCTAGACCGAGAGGTCCGGGTAAACCGCTGAACCACTTTCATGCTTGGGATTGTGAACTGAAACTGTTCACATGAACTTGGAATTCCTAGTAAGTGTGAGTCATTAACTCGCTTTGATTACGTCCCTGCCCTTTGTGCACACCGCCCGTCGCTACTACCGATTGAATTATTTAGTGAGGTCTCCGGATGTGATCACTGTGACGCCTTCTAGCGTGTTGCGGTTGTTTCGCAAAAGTTGACCGAACTTGATTATTTAGAGGAAGTAAAAGTCGTAACAAGGTTTCCGTAGGTGTACCTGCGGAAGGCATTATTGATAATGTTATCTATATCCGTATATTATAAAAACAACAATAAATATCATATTTTAATATATGAAAAAATTGAAAATTGAATTTTCAAAAGATCTTGCGTGTATACCAATTGGTGTACATGCGTTGCACAATTGTACTGTTCATTTTATTATGAGCATACAATAAAGTAATCGCAACAACCTAAATATATAATGTTGTACCTGTATAATTCAGGTTAATGCTTTACATATATTGATATTAGCATAATTATGAAATATTACTAAGTATCATGTTTAAATACCATGTTATTATCAAATATGTAAAACTAAGACATTTCGCAACATTGTTTAGGTATAAAAAAAATTTATTGAAGGAATTGATATATGCCAGTAAAATGGTGTATTTTTTTATTTCTTTCAATAAAATTATTAATGACGTAATGAGATAAAAAAAAAAAAATAATTATCACTCTAAGCGGTGGATCACTCGGCTCATGGGTCGATGAAGAACGCAGCAAACTGTGCGTCATCGTGTGAACTGCAGGACACATGAACATCGACATTTTGAACGCATATCGCAGTCCATGCTGTTATGTACTTTAATTAACATTAGAGTGCTGTTTGGACTACATATGGTTGAGGGTTGTAAGACTATGCTAAATAAGTTGTTTAAAATTTGTATAAATTTTAAGCATATGGTATATTATTGGATAAAATGTATTTATATACAATATATTCATAATATTAATATTATATGAAAAAACAAAACTCAATTTATTTGTATTGATATATGAAGAATTATATATTCTTTTTTCAATTCAATTAATACTGAGGAATGTCTAGCATAAAAAAAATTTTTTTCATCTAGAATTGCCTCTTGTTACTGATGCGATTAAAAGAAAACTTTTGTAATTATTATGGAACTTCATAAATGATTTTATTCATATTGTATTGAATTTTTTTTTTTAAAAATTCAAAATTTTAACATTGTTTTTTATACAACCTCAACTCATATGGGACTACCCCCTGAATTTAAGCATATTAATTAGGGGAGGAAAAGAAACTAACAAGGATTTTCTTAGTAGCGGCGAGCGAAAAGAAATCAGTTCAGCACTAAGTCACTTTGTCTATATGGCAAATGTGAGATGCAGTGTATGGAACATCAATATTCTAGTATGAGAAATTAACGATTTAAGTCCTTCTTAAATGAGGCCATTTACCCATAGAGGGTGCTAGGCCCGTATAACGTTAATGATTACTAGATGGTGTTTCCAAAGAGTCGTGTTGCTTGATAGTGCAGCACTAAGTGGGTGGTAAACTCCATCTAAAACTAAATATAACCATGAGACCGATAGTAAACAAGTACCGTGAAAGGGAAAGTTGCAAAAGAGACTCTGAATAGAGAGTTAAATAGTACGTGAAACTGCTTAGGAGGTTAAGCCCAACTGAACCTGCCAAGCAACTATCCGTTATGGAAAATTCATGGCATTAGAATTGTAATATTTAAACAATACTATGAGGATAGTGTGCATTTTTTCCATATAAGGACATTGTAATCTATTAGTATAAATATATTTATCAAAAAATTATGACTTATAAGTTTATTTAAATTAGAATGCTTGGACGTTTTAACATAAAATAAATGTTGGTGGTAGTAGCAAATATTGATAAAGTACTGAAGTGAGAATTTATTTGAATACAGTGCGGTCCTAATTTTTCGGAATTATATAATGGCAAGTAATAGAATATCAAATGATTTTTGTGTTTATTGCACTTGATACTTTTAACAATGCGAAAGATTCAGGATACCAATTTGGGACCCGTCTTGAGTAACACGGACCAAGTAGTCTAACATATGTGCAAGTTATTGGGATATAAACCTAATAGCGTAATTAACCTTGACTAATAATGGGATTAGTTTTTTATCTATTTTATAGTTAATTAACAATACCATGGAGGTCTTTATAGTTATGTATAGATAGTATTTATATTATTTAGTTATACGGTCCAATTCCGTAACCTGTTGAGTCATCCGTTTTTTATTAAATATGGGCCTTGAAATGCTCATGCTGGCGACAGGCAACGACCATAAAGAAGCCGTACGAGAGATATCGGAAGGTTTTTTTTTCTGTTTTATAGCCGTACTACCAAGGTAAGATCTCTAGTCGATAGAATAGATGTAGGTAAGGGAAGTCGGCAAATTAGATCCGTAACTTCGGGATAAGGATTGGCTCTGAAGATTGAGATAGTCGGGCTTGATTGGGAAACAATAACATGGTTTATGTGCTCGTTCTGGGTAAACAGAGTTTCTATCATTTATGGTAGTTTCTTGTTCCCCGGATAGTTAGTTACGTAGCCAATTGTGGAACTTTCTTGCTAAAATTTTTAAGATATTAGCTGGGTGACCAGTTAGTTCTTTTAAATTATAACGATTATCAATTAACAATCAATTCAGAACTGGCACGGACTTGGGGAATCCGACTGTCTAATTAAAACAAAGCATTGTGATGGCCCTAGCGGGTGTTGACACAATGTGATTTCTGCCCAGTGCTCTGAATGTCAAAGTGAAGAAATTCAAGTAAGCGCGGGTCAACGGCGGGAGTAACTATGACTCTCTTAAGGAGGATAGGAAGCTAGCAGAAGGGGTATAATATCGCAATTCGTCAGCCTAGTCAAGTCGACTCGTAACCTCCACGTGGTATCCTCTGGGTGCCTGGTACATAATATTATTGGATAATATATGCAAATCTATTTTGCATAATATATTCATAATATGTTTGTTTTTTAAATTTTTCGGAATTTTAAAGCATATGGTATATTATTGGGTAATATATGCAAATTTATTTGCATAATATATTCATAATATGTTTTTGCCAGGTAGCAGATACGAGCGGCGAAATGGACCTTGGGGCTACCAACCCCCTGGTCTATAACCTGTTGGTGCAAATTTGAATAACGAGCCTCGGATATATTACAACTCAACCAATACTCCTGCGGTTTTACGCCCAGGAGCCCAACAGGGGGATGCTGAAGTTTTGCCACAAAACGGATCAACCATGTGTGTTGTCTGTGGACGGTCTTTTAGTACGAAGACCGGCCTCGGAGTTCACATGTCACGGATGCACAAAGACAGGTTTGATGAACTTCGTCTGCGTGTTGATGTGAAAGCCAGATGGAACGAGGAAGAGATAGCCATGATGGCGAGGAAGGAACTTGAGCTCATCCGAAAAGGCGAGAGGTTCATTAATAAAAAGCTAGCGGAAGTTTACACCCACCGTAGCGTTGAGTCTATTAAAAAGACAAGACAGAGGGATACATATAAAGCCAAAATTGAGCAGTTTCGGAGGGAGGCTGCTCGTATCCCAGAGGCAAATAATGAACCTTCGCCAACACCCCGCCCTAGTAACAATGAGCCAGGCCCTTCCACAAGATCTAGGTTATCTCCAATCGATCCATTGGTGCATTCGGACATGGTCCTTCTACGGATTTTGCAGGATTTACCCCCTGTGAGATGCCATCAGTCTTGGAGAGTCGAGGTCTTGCAATCTATCGTAGATAGAGCGCAAGTCTCGGGCAAAGTGGCAACTCTCCAGTGCTTGTCCAACTATCTCCTAGATATATTTCCGAATCGGAACCCAACACCAGTTCCGGCGAGGGCAAGGGTCCGCCCCCCAACCTCGCAATAGGAGACAAGATAGAAGGCAGCAGTACGCTAGCGTTCAGCGTAACTGGGACAAACACAAAGGCAGATGCATCAAATCCATATTAGAAGGACCTGACGAGTCGGTAATGCCAAATAAAGAGGTGATGGAACCATATTGGAGACAAGTAATGACACAGCCGAGTACATCTTCCTATAGTCCCGAAACACTCCCGTGGGGACACTTATTGGAGGATGTATGGTCACCTATAACAATAGGCGACCTGAAGGCACACAAAGTGTCACTTACGACGTCTCCAGGTCCGATGGAATCTCCGCTAAAACTGCCAGGAGTATTCCAAATGGCATTATGCTTCGCATAATGAACCTGATCCTTTGGTGCGGCGAACTACCTAAACTCTTCCGAATGGCCAGAACCGTTTTCATTCCGAAGACGGGAAGGCATCTCGGCCGCAAGACTTTCGACCGATCACCGTACCATCCATTGTGGTTAGGCAACTAAATGCCATTTTGGCATCCCGGCTTTCCTCATCAGTTAGCTGGGACCCGCGTCAGCGGGGGTTCCTTCCTACAGACGGATGTGCGGACAACACGACCATAATTGACTTAGTCCTACGGTACCACCACAAACGCTTTGCCTCTTGCTACATTGGGACGCTCGATGTCAGCAAAGCATTCGATGCTATATCGCATCAAGCGGTTATCACTTGTTTAAATACCTGTGGTGCACCGAAAGGCTTTGTCAATTATATACAGAACATGTACAAGGGCGGCGGCACCTCTCTCAAGGGTCGAGGTTGGAGCTCAGAGGAATTTATCCCTGCTAGAGGAGTGAAGCAGGGTGATCCACTGTCTCCAATACTATTTAACTTGGTCATTGACCGGTTACTTAGGTCTCTTCCCGACGAAATTGGTGTCAAAGTCGGAAATGCAACCACAAACGCTGCTGCGTTCGCAGATGATTTGGTGCTGTTTGCTTCTACTCCGAAAGGCCTTCAGAAACTTCTGGATACCACGGTTGACTTTTTGTCTTCCGTCGGGCTTACCCTAAATGCTGATAAGTGTTTTACTGTCAGTATAAAGGGGCAACCGAAGCAGAAATGTACGGTGGTAGAACACCGTTCTCCAGCTCTGAAGCGCTCGGAAGAGTGGAAGTATCTCGGTGTCCATTTCACTGCGGAGGGGCGGGCTAGGTACGATCCGGCCGCGGACCTTGGTCCAAAGCTAGATCGTTTAACCAAATCCCCCCTCAAACCACAACAGAAGATGTTCGCCCTCAGGACTGTCCTAATACCACAGCTCTATCACAAGCTAACCCTTGGGAGTGTGGCACTAGGCGTTTTGAGAAAGTGTGACAAGCTGGTACGTTCTACCATTAGGAAATGGCTAGATTTACCTATGGACGTGTCGGTAGGTTTCTTCCACGCCCCTCACATTAGTGGGGGTCTCGGTATTCCATCTTTAAGATGGATTGCACCAATGTTGCGCATGAAACGATTGGAGAACATAAAATGGCCCCACCTCGAGCAGTCAGTGGAAGCCAACTCCTTTCTCAGTGCAGAGCTTCAAAGGGCCCGAGATAGATGCCAGGCTGGAATTGAACTACTGATATCACGGACCACGGTGGACACGTACTGGGCGAACAGACTGTTCTCTTCGGTTGATGGTAGCGGGCTCCGTGAAGCAAACCGTTTTGGTGCGCAACACGGGTGGGTTAGTCAGCCCACGCGTTTGTTAACTGGAAAGGCTTATTTGAATGGGATCAAACTGCGGATAAATGCCCTCCCTACGAGGTCTCGTACCACAAGGGGTCGGCAGGAATTGGCAAGGCAGTGTCGTGCAGGATGTGATGCTCCCGAATCACTAAACCATGTTCTGCAACAATGTCACCGTACGCATGGGAGGCGGGTGGCACGACACAACAATGTAGTAACGAGGATCAAGCAGGGGCTTGTGAGACGGGGCTATGTTGTCATTGCTGAGCCGAGTCTGCAGGGAGAGAACAGGATTTATAAGCCGGACCTGGTAGCACTCCGACACGATCGCACGTTAGTGCTGGACGCACAGGTTGTGACAGACGGACTAGAACTGGATAGGGCTCATCAGAGCAAAATTGACAAATACAGCGGACAAGACTTACAGACGGCATTGCGACGAGACCACCCGGTACATGGGGACATCGAGGTCGTTTCCGCCACACTAAACTGGCGTGGCATCTGGAGTTATCGGTCGTACACGCGACTGAGAGCACTAGATGTCATAACAGCTAGTGATAGCAATATATTTAGTGCCAGGGTAGTCACTGACGGGATCTGCGGCTTTAAGATGTTCACGCATCACGCCGGATACCACCGTGGTGTGACTTGACGAAGCATCCCCTTTCTCTCGGTTGCTATCTGGCCAAACACCTTTCAGGTACAAAATCGTCAACATATGCTAATACGCTGAATCGCACATAACTCTTACACTGTGAATGCTTTGTAAGAGTATCTTTTGAA
>JAEIFM010000268.1:0-186446 GCA_018901885.1 Zaprionus kolodkinae | reverse complement strand
TGTGATTTTCGTACAGATATTGATTGTGTAACTTTGCATTATAATTTTTTATTTTTGTTAATATTTTAGTGTTCACTACTACCGTTGCTGTCTTACATGAATATCCAATATACGGGAGTCCACTGCATAGTTCTTTAGGTCCGGCTGCGCCAGTTATAATTGGGCCGTAGCTCCACGTAATAATTGGTTTAATATTTGTCAATGATTAATTTCCACAACAACGTTTATGTTCTTAATTTTTAATTTATTATTAATTTAAATTTATTATTATTATAATTTACTTTTTGACAGATTTTCGTTCGTATGTTCGTTTTTAATTGACTTGCGGTTTTATGCACGACCAAATTGCAACTGCTCAACCGTCGCAACACCTTTTTTACTTCCCCGCCGTTTTTCTGCATACCGGCGTCAGCTACAACGCTTCGCTACAGCTATAGCGGTACTTTCGAAGCTACAAAAATGCATAGCTGACCAATCACATCGCGTTTAAAGGCTGATGCAACATTACCATTGTGATGAAATCTATTTCTAGAATTTTCGAGAGCATTTCACAATATGTTGTTGTTGTTGTGGCCGTTAATGCTGTTTTCAACGGGATCTGGACGGTTTTTGTTAGAGCAGGAAAGGTGCAGTGGTAACTCACGCGCCCCGAATTGTCTCTTTTTCAATCGAATTGTTTTTTTTGCGTCGGTTCAAATGTTCAGCAAGTGCACCCTATCCAAGCAGGAAGAAGCCACTGCCGCCACTACAAACATTGGTCCTTCGAGCCGGATTTTTATTTTTCTCTCTTGGGACTCACGTTGCTGGATTTTTACATCCCCTCGCTCAGCTCGAACCTCAGATACGGCTTAGGCATCTTCAGGGACCTAGCTCAGATAAGTACATGATTTTTCTTACTTATCTGAGGCGGAGGTGCTGTATGCAACTGCTCCTAATATAAAGAAAAAAAAAATTCTTTCCAAGCTTTGGCGAACCTCAGTATGTGCATATGTGCACTTGTAAGTACATATATATTATAATTTTTTATATATTATAATTTTATTTTTTTTAGTTTTTAAACCTGAGAGCACTACCACTAAAGTTCGCGTTGTTTTCAACGCCTCCAGTCCGTCCTCTAATGGGAAGAGCTTGAACGATATCCTACATCCAGGACCCGTTCTCCAATCCGATCTGACTATGCAGATCTTGAAATGGCGTTTTTTCCGTTTTGTTTTTAATACCGACATCACAAAGATGTACCGGCAGATACTTGTCCACAAGAGTCACACGCCATTTCAACGAATCCTCTTGAGGAACCCAAATGGCGACGTCTGTGACTATGAACTTAACACAGTCACTTTTGGAGTAAACTGTGCACCATTCTTGGCCATTCGGGTTCTTCAGCAGCTTTCCCAGGATGTTAGCACACACTTTCCTCTCGCCAGCGACATCATATCCAATTACATGTACGTAGACAATGTCCTAGCTGGCGCACATTCCATAAAGCGCGCCACAGTGTCCATTGAAGAGTTTCGCGAAGCTCTTAAGACAGCTGGTTTTCCCTTAAGAAAATGGACCTCCAACCACAAAGATGTGCTGGCTAAGATCACGGGAAAGCTGCTGGGCAGAACTCTGCCGATCTTGCCAGTAGAGGTGTCTCGTCAGAGGAACTCATTGGTAATAGTCGCTGGTGGCATGGACCCGATTGGCTGATCCTTCAAGCAGAACACTGGCCTGTTGCGATTGATGTTGCTCACGAAACAGACGAAGAGCTTCGTCCTGTTAAATGCAACTTAACTAAGTTACCTCCTTCAACCGACTGTATCTTGGAGAGATTTTCCGAGCTCGACAGAGCACTGCGGGTGATGACTTATGCATGTTCCGTACGGGCAGCAGCCGACGCGCTGTTTTGAGCAGTTGACGCCGACGTCGACGTTGCGTCGTGTCGCTTTACTCTTTACGCGCGTCGCTGTGTGAGTGCGAGCGAGTAAGCTATATGTACTAGAAGTATTTGTGCAGAATTCTCTGTTTGAAATTATGAGTGTGGTTACACGTTTGTAACGGATTCAGAAAATTGGGAGAAGGGTATCTTACTGTCGGGCGCCCGACTGTAGCCTTACCCACTTGTTATACCCTTCGACTATTGAAAATGGTCAAAAAAGGGATCACTAGCCGAGTCGATTGAGACATATCCGTCTGTTTGTCCATCTGTATGAGACAACAGATCTCAGCAATATGAACATATACTCCAAATTACAATCGGACCAATAACACAGAAGTTATTCATGTCAACGATTCCAGTACAAATGTTTGGTACGGGCAGCAGCCGGCGCGCTGCTTTGAGCAGTCGATGTCGAGGTTGCGTCGTGTCGCTTTACGCGCGTCGCTGTGTGAGTGCGAGCGAGTAAGCTATATGTATTAGAAGTTTTTGTGCAGAATTTTCTGTTTGGAATAATGAGCGTGGTTACACGTTTGAAACGGATTATTAAATTGGGAGAAGGGTATCTTACTGTCGGGCACCCGACTGTAGCCTTACCCACTTGTTTTTTACTGAACCCTAGGTCTGAATTCGTTAATGGTGCAGCCGGTAGGATAACAAGAAAAGGTGCGACTCGGTCTAGTGACAAAATATCCTTGTACGACCAAGCGTATCTTTTAAAGATTGAACAACGCGAATTGGCGCTAAAATGAACGTGCATCGTAATACAATTGACTCTATTTATTCGCCAAAGAACTACGTATAATCGGTGATTGACAGGCAATAGTCAATCTATTACATACGAAAAAAAGTGTAAAAACAACCAACTAAAAGCCAAAAAAAAAACTACACTAATTAAAAGCATGGCAACCGAACAAGTCCAATTGCTATCAGAGCCTTACCTAAATCAAGCGTTAGGTCAAATCCGACAAATGGCTACATTTAGCGGTGCTACCCAAGAACTCAGTGCCTTTATCAGAAGAATCGAGTTTATTCTCCAACTATACCCGTCAACCGACATCAGTCAAAAATATGTGTTCTTTAGTGCCATAAAAATGCAACTTGCAGGAGATGCTCAACGAGTGTCACAGTTATCCGGAGAGAGAATGCTAGCCAGACTTGAACTCATCAGTGATTATAAAACCCAGGCACCATGTGAGGAGCTGCTTCGCCGTCTCTACAATACACCCTTTACCGGAAGCATCCGTAAGTTCGTCGAAGACATCGAAATTTAATCATTCACTATTTAAAATAAGCTTATGTTAGAAAACAACATTAACAACACCCTATTGTACACAAATGCATTAAACAATACGGTCAAAGATGTAATCAAGAGGAAGTTATCTGATAGATTATTTATGACTCTTGCTAGACGTGACATAATGGCAGTATCTAAACTTAAAGAAATAACACAACAAGAGGGGGTGTACGAAATAACCCTTGATGAACCAACAAAACCCCAAAACAAATCTAACTCGAACACAAACCCACCTCAAAACTCAAAGAATAAGGGAAAATATTAAAACTTCGTGAGCAATGCAATGCATGACACAAATAAGTCTATTTTAAATCCTGTTGAATAAAATCCGCAAGTTTTGAATGTATTCAAGCAAAAACTAAATCAAGGTAGAGCCCAGAATTCCTGAAATTACTAACAAAAAAGTAGTTATGCTCCACACCCTTCAACCAAAAAGCAAAAAGAAAGGGCTAGTGGCCAATACAAGATGGACACCGTCGAAAATTTTCTTCAATCAGCCTCGTAGTCGGAAAGCGATTCAGAATAATATTACCCTTAAATGCTTAGTAGAAACTGGTTCGTCAATCGATATTAGGAAACAAAATTTCATTAATTACCAAACCAAACCTTCTAAAATAAAAGTTCAATCACTTAAATGGCATTATAATATTAAACCAAAGCGTTTCATTGCATTCAAAAAAACTTTGTCCCACTACTAAATATTGTCAATTTGCTTTCAGTGTCTTCCAGTTAGAACTTATCAGAAGCCTTTTAATGATGAATGTGTAAAAGAGACGTCTATATAATGCTTCACATATTTATTAAGAAATTCAATACATCCAACCAGATTTGTCGTTTTTGTCGTACATTGATGCAAAATATCATTTTAGATTTTAACTGGCCTTAAATAATATAAAACTTCGTTAACATCAATTTTAAAATAAGATCAAAATAGAACAGAAAAAACAAAATTAAAAATTTTGGCTCAACACCACCCTCGTGAGGACTTGAACCATGATCCTCCAATTTATAGCATTTATAACCGCTCTGTTATTTGCTCATGTTTAATAAGATCGGCAAAGGTGCATTATGACACCATTCAGCTTGCCCAGTTAAAAGTCAAAGTAGTTCATTTATCAATATTATGAAACAAAATTTTTTTAATTTCCCAACCAAACCTTCTGAAATAAAAGTCTACACTATAGATGACATTATAAGATTAATCCAAAGCGTTTCATTTCATTCAATCAAACTTTGTCCCACTAAACAAACTTTCTATATTTACAATTTCTCAGAAAAATATGACTTTCTATTAGGCAGAAATTATTTAGAGTCAACCAATGCATATAATATAAATGGCTATCTATTAAAAATGTGGTACGACCACATCCAAAACAGATGAGTCCAAGGCTACCTATTTTCAAGTCATCTAACCTAAAGGGAAAATACTTATCCTAAAAAAGGAAAGAACCCTCCAGAAAGTTAAACGGAAACCCCACTTAAAACCAGATGAATTCAAGGTTCCCTATGAGTGCCCCAATTCGTCTAATCCAGAGGAAACCCCTGTACTTATCTCATCCATAGAAGAAGGCTCTAAAAGCAAGAGCCGCAAAAGGCAGGAGCCGCAAAAGGCAGGAACGTTTTCGCAAAAAATACAAGTTAGGCAGGAACGTTTTGGCAAAAAAGAAAATAGACGAAACGTCTCCTGCTATTTGAGGCTCTTGCTATTAGGGGCTTGCGCGGCTTGAGGCGTGTGCTATGTGCGGCCTGTGCAAAATGAAGATCGAGTGGCAAGAATCTCATTCATTTGTGAGTGTTGTGTATGCATGCATGTTGTAGTTCTCTGGTAGATACAACAATGGGCAAAATGGTAGTTATAACAATAATTACAATGGCCAGAGTAGAAACTCAAATAGACGAAACAGAAACGGCAATAATTATAGAGGCCGTGGTTATAACAATCCAAATAACAACAATCAAAACAGAAACAACAACAATAACAGCGTCCGAGTTACACAGTGTTCGTGGGAAAACAAGGAAGCACCTTTAGATACTCAACTTAAATATATACGCAAATTTTTCAAGTATACAAAATAATAAAAAATTGGCATTCCTTATAGACACTGGAGTAGACATCTCAATTTTAAAAGAAGATGCGGTAGACTCCACAATTTTTAATACAAATCAACAGATAAAAATTTATTGCATAGGCCAAGGAGTTAAATACTCCGTTGGAATGGTCAATATAGAAATTCAAATCGACAAATTTATTATCCCTAAAAATTTCCACGTAGAGAAACAATAATTTCCAATACCATGTGATGGGATATTGGGCATTGACGTTATACAAAAGTACAACTGCCAACTAGATTTTAAACCAAATGAAGATCGGTTAAAAAATTGACCTTCTAACCTAAAATATCCAATTTATGTACCAATTACATACCATGCTGGAAACAATTCTACCCTTCTACCAGCAAGAACCGAAGTAATCCGATCAATTACATTAATTCGTTCCGCTACTGACATATTTGTACCCAACCACGAAGTTCAACCTGGTATTTTTATAGCAATTGTGATAGAAAAAGCTAACAATGCTAATGTCCGATTGTTAAATACAACGCCAACAAATCAAATGGTGAAATTAAATAAAATTATATTTGAAAATTTAGATAATTATGATATAATTATTAGTGAAAATACAGACAGAGCTGAAAATGTTCTACAAAAACTAAGAAATTATCCACCACTTTTTAAAGACACACTTAAAAAATTATGCATAAATTACATTGATGTATTCGGACTTGAAAACAAATCAATCACAACAAATAATTTTTATAAGCAGAAATTGAGATTAAAAGACGATGAACCAGTCTACATAGAAAATTATAAAAATTATCAAAGTCGGACAGATGAAATTAAAGCTCAAGTACAGAAGTTTATCGACGATAAAATAGTCGATTCTTCAGTGTCATAATATAACAGTCCACTATTTTTAGTGCCTTAAAAATCCGCTCCACATTCAGACAAGAAAAAAAGGAAATTAGTAATTGACTTTGGTCAGATTAATAAAAAACTCTTATCAGATAAATTCTCACTACCTAGAATTGATGATATCTTAGATCAACTGGGGCGAGAGTTACCCTATATACCCCGACCCTATCACAAGTCATACATATCTACCACAGCCTTTGAGAAAGTTCTTGCCGCCGCTAAAACCTCCGCTACGCCAAAAAACAACACCAGCCCTCAAAATCGTCACGAACTGGATATGTCCGGAAAAAGGACCGTACAACCAAGCTGCAGCCACAATGTATAGAGATGTCGCTGCGCCAAAAACAAAAACGGCCCTAAAAATCGACGCGAACTGGATATGTCCGGACAAAAATACCATACAACCCAGCCGCGGCCACAACGCATTTGCCGCTACGCCAAAAAAATCGGCGCTGCCGAGCTGCAACATGTAACTGTTATGTATGATTCGCATCTGTAAACTTAGCAATTAAAAATGTAGCTAGTCACTTGACATTAAAAAGCTGAACAGATTGGAAGTATTTTTCTTTCGAGCCTTCACCCTACCATAATACCCTCAAGCTCCCGAGAGGTAACTCGAGCAAAGTATTTTTCATGCCTTGACTTTACGTCAGATTTTCATCAAATTGAAGTCGAAGAAAGTTTAAGAAATATAACGTGCTTTTCAACGAGCAATGGCTTATATCGTTTCACAAGATTACTATTTGGAGTAAAAATAGCGCCTTATTCATTTCAGAGAATGATGACTATTGCTTTTTCTGGACTTGAACCGTCTCAAGCATTCCTTTATATGGACGATTTAATAGTCATAGGTTGTTCCGAAAAGCACATGTTTAAAAACTTAACGGATGTTTTTGACAAGTGCATTAAATACAGTTTTAAGCTACACACTGAAAAATGTTATTTTTTTTACGCATGAAGTCACTTTTTTCAGACTCAAATCCACAGACAAAGGAATTTTGCCTGATGACAAAAAATACGATGTCATCCAGAACTATCCAGTTCCCCACTTCGCTGGATACTCACTCCACATAACTAGATTATGTAAAAAGAATGTTCCATTCGAGTGGACAGCTTTTTTTATATTTTTTTATTTTGGTCTCGCTAGTTCATTTGTTTGTATAAGAGGGAGACTATATTGCTCCACGAGAGGCATACACTGCCGCCTTCAAAGAAAAAAAAGGGGCGCGAAAGCGCTAGCACTCCGCTGGCCACACGCGGTTCACTAAAAGGCAAGAGCGAGGTTAGAAGCTGCCAAACAATGATTTCGAAAGTTTGTACTCACGTTTGGTCTCACCCACAATACAGTATAGCGCTACACCCTATGATGCTTTTCAGCGATAAATTTAACTTTTTATAACCTTCGACCATTGAAAATGGTCAAAAAAGGGTATACTAACTTTATGCAAAATGTATGTAACAGGCATAAGGAGGCGTGGCAGACTCCATAAAGTATATAAATTCTTGCTCAGGATGAGACAACAGATCTCAGCTATTAAAAAAGCTAGATATACCAAATTTGGTTTGGAAACAGACAGAAATTCTGCACACATACTTATACTACATATAGCTTACTCACTCGCACTCACACAGCGACGCGCGTAAAGAGTAAAGCGACACGACGCAACGTCGACGTCAGCGTCAACTGCTCAAAGCAGCGCGCCGGCTGCTGCTCGTACCGAACATTTGTACTGAAAACGTTGACTTTAATAACTTCTGTGATACTTGTTCGATCGGATTGTAATTTGGAGGATATGTTCATACTGTATTCAGTTAAATACTTTGCATACTTTTCTTAATAGCTGAGCATCAGACGCTCATACAGACGGACAGACGGACAGACAGACAGACGGACAGACGGGCAGACAGACATGGCTAGATCGACTCGGCTGGTGAAACTGAGTAAGATTATTTATACTTTATGGGGTCGCAGATATCTCCTTCTGCCTGTTACGCACATTCCGACAAACCTAATAGACCATGTATTTTTTTAAAATCCATGGCCTAAAAATAAAAGAATTGGAGTTCAGTTAACGACTTTATTTGTCTGAATCCAATTTGCAACTGAATTACCCTAAGCCGTCCCTAACAAGCTGTGAGTCTTTGGCTGTGAGCTGCGGTGCCCTTGGTGGTCGTCGGTCGTTCAGTTGGTCATCAGATCTCCCAGGCGCTAAAAATGGCACTTCAAGAATTCATTAACGCTTCCGATAAGCTCATGCAGTTCGAAGCTGGGCTTCAATCTTCTCAGACAGCTTCACTTTACACTCATAGAGTGCGTCTTGAGCAGTTTCGCTCCATATGGACTGCCGTGGAGCTTAAATATGAACTCTGTTCCAACGCATTGTCTCAAACGGAGACGAATGCTGAGGACAAAATCGCCATGCAAGCCTGGTATGACCATTGCTACTCCATATACGAGGAACTTGCCTCTCATTTAAGTGAGAGTATAGAGACCGCAACGGCTCCCACTCCAGCACCTGTAGCAGCACAAGTAGCCTTCCAGCCACGAAGCTACAGGGGTCCACCCTTCGATGCTGAAATTTTCAGCTGAGACTACCTGAAATGGCCCACTTTCCGAGACCTCTTCACAGCGGTCTACATTTCCGATCCCGGTTTAAGCCAGATCGAGAAACTATTCCATCTCAATTCAAAGACCAGTGGCGAAGCGAAGGCAATCGTTTCCAAATCCCCTCTTACGAATGAGGGTTTCTCTTCTGCTTGGAAGAACTTGACGGACAGATTTGAAAATAAGAGGCTGTTAGTCAACAGCCAACTGAAAACCCTCTTCAACCTTCCGTCAGTCTCTCATGAATCTGGAGCCGCCATCCAAGTTCTCCAAAGCACTATTCAAAGTTGCTTAACGGCTCTAGAACACTACAAAATCAGCACAGAAAACTGGGATTGCCTTCTAGTCTCCCTTTGCTCGTCTAAGCTGCCAAGGCTGACACTGTCACTTTGGGACTAGTCGGTACAAAACAAGGCTGAAATTCCTTCGTGGCAAGAAATGTCAGATTTCCTGTCAGAACGCTATCGCACACTAGAAGCGGTAGAGGATGTGCAACCTAGCACAAGCACACAGGCTGCTTCCAAACCTGCTCGAAAAGAGCCCCCTACGAGAAAGGTAACCTCCTTTGAAACAAAGGTTGTAGGCAAACCACAAACCTGCAACCTCTGTTCAAAGGAGAACCAACCTATACGTCTGTGTCCGCGCTTTCTCCAAATGGCTGTTGATGAAAGGTCCAAGGTCATCAAACAGCAAAAATTATGTCTGAATTGCTGCGCAAGAGGGCATATCCTTAAAGATTGCACGAGTCAACACAATTGTTTTACGTGCAAGGGTCGCCACAATACACTCCTGCATCGTGGCCCCCTCCTCCTGCGCCCTCTTCGACAACTTCTGCAGCAACTACCCAGAATTCTAATATACAGTTCACTCCTCCGAAGACTAATATTCAGAATTATTTCACGGCGAACACACAAGGTGTTCTTCTCGGCACGGCTCTTATAAACGTTTGCCATTTGGGCATGACTTATAAGGCACGTGCACTGATCGATCCAGGATCAGAGGCTACGTTCATCTCCGAACGGATGTTTAACATCATAAAGCCCTCCTACCAAGCCGTGCAAGTTCAAGTAGCTGGCTTAAATCAAGCTGTCTCAGCCAATCCTCAAAAGCTATGCCACTTCCAGATTGGCTCCCCGATCACTCCGAGGTTACAGCTAGAAACTGCAGCCTTTGTTCTTCCTCAATTGGCAGGTAACCTTCCATCCCCAATTTCTAAGGACCTTTTGAAGGACCTGCCAAACCTACAACTCGCTGATCCGCATTTTCACCAGAGCTCTCAAATAGACGCGCTCTTAGGAGCCGACCTTCTTTCTTCCATTATAAAGAGTGGCTCTGTGTCCAAAATATGTGGAACTTTGCTCGGTCAAGAGACCATATTTGGCTGGGTCCTCACAGGACCAGTAGCCAAGTCAAATCTTTCGACCGTTTCATCCTTCACCACGAGGATCAAGATCAGCGAAGAGCAAAGGCTTGATGATCTTCTTACCAAGTTTTGGGTTGTGGAAGATCTACCAGCCAAGCTGGTAAAAGTTTCTGACGCAGCGTGTGAAAACAATTTCCTTCGTGCGAAGTGGTGCCACTTCCAGAACCGAAAAGGGCAGATATGTCGTTACTCTTCCGTTTAAAAACCCTGAATACTTTGAATTAGGACATTCAAGGTCCATCGCACTCGCTCAGTTTCTCAGGAACGAATGTCGTTTAAAGAGGAACTTTCCTTTAAAAGAGCAGTACGACTCCATTATTCAGGAGTATTTAGATTTAGGCCATATGAGGCCAGTTTCTGCAAGTAATGACTGCAACAACTTTTATCTCCCTCATCATGCTGTTTTTAAACCTGAGAGCACTACCACTAAAGTTTGCGTTGTTTTCAACGACTCCAGTCCGTCCTCTAATGGGAAGAGCTTGAACGATATCCTACATCCAGGACCCGTTCTCCAATCCGATCTGACTATGCAGATCTTGAAATGGCGTTTTTTCCGTTTTGTTTTTAATACCGACATCACAAAGATGTACCGGCAGACACTTGTCCACAAGAGTCACACGCCATTTCAACGAATCCTCTTCAGGAACCCAAATGGCGACGTCTGTGACTATGAACTCAACACAGTCACTTTTGGAGTAAACTGTGCTCCATTCTTGGCCATTCGGGTTCTTCAGCAGCTTTCCCAGGATGTTAGCACACACTTTCCTCTCGCCAGCGACATCATATCCAATTACATGTACGTAGACGATGTCCTAGCTGGCGCACATTCCATAAAGCGCGCCACAGTGTCCATTGAAGAGTTACGCAAAGCTCTTGAGACAGCTGGCTTTCCCTTAAGAAAGTGGACCTCCAACCACAAAGATGTGCTAGCTAAGATCCCGGGAAAGCTGCTGGGCAGAACTCTGCCGATCTTGCCAGTAGAGGTGTCTCGTCAGAGGAACTCATTGGTAAAAGTCTCTGGTGGCATGGACCCGATTGGCTGATCCTTCCAGCAGAACCGTTGGTAACCGACTGTATCTTGGAGAGATGTTCCGAGCTCGACAGAGTACTGCGGGTGATGACTTACGCATACCGCTTTATACAAAGGTGTCGCAAGCCTGATCTTGTGTTCTCTCCAGATGGCAGCAGCTCTGAACTCTCCAAAGTCCAAAATTCAGAACACCCAACGTACTCAATTCCAGAAAGAGTACAATTGTCTGTTGAACAAAGAACAGATTGCAAGGAGTAGTGACATCATTTATTTAAATCCATTTATTGACAACAGCGGTCGTGTGAGAACATCCGCTTCTTTAAGTTATGATGAACGGCACCCGATCATCCTTCCGTACTCATGTACCTTCTCACACCTCCTCGTCCGGTTTACACATCGTTTCTCCCTCCATGGTGGAAATCAATTAATGATGCGTCTAATAAGATCACGCTACTGGATTCCGAAACTCCGAACTTTAGTGAAAGCCACTATCAATTCCTGTCGAGTTTGCATTCTCCAACGCAAAAAATTGCAAACTCAACTCATGGGTACTTTGCCCTCTGCGAAAGTCTCCTTTTCTCGACCTTTTACCCACACGGGACTCGACTTCGCGGGTCCTTTCGAAATCAAAAATTTCACTGGTCGAGCCTGCCTCATAACCAAGGGCTATGTATGTGTCTTCGTGTGTTTCAGCACAAAGGCCATACATATAGGAGCAAGCTCGGATCTAACAACCGAGAAGTTCCTCGCAGCCTTCGCACATTTCATCGCGAGACGCGGCTCCCCCACAATGTTTACTCCGACAACGGAAACACGTTCGTCGGAGCCTCCAAAGTCCTGTCAACAGAGTTTATGAAGGCAGTGAAGGCTGATGTATCCACCAAATACAGCCATCAGAACCTCGCATGGCACTTCAATCATCCCAGCGCGCCGCACCTGGGTGGCAGAAGAGAATATATATACTTTATGGGGTCGCAGATATCTCCTTCTGCCTGTTACGCACATTCTGACAAACCTAATAGACCATGTATTTTTTTTAAATCTATGGCCTAATTATAAAGCATAGTGTAGGTGACCACGTACTGCTAAAAAACGAGCAGCGTCACCAAACTAAGCTAGATCCAAAAATTCAAAGGTCCGTTTGTGACGAGTGTTATTTATTTATATTAAATAAAGTTATTTGTTGAAATTTGATAAAAAAACTAAATTTAATAACGATAAAAAAAAACTTCTTAATAGTGAAAAGAAAAGTAAATAAACTTAAAAACCTCCTATCCTGAGGGTTGAACCTCCATCTCTTTGTTTGATTGCCGGCTGCTCTACACATATGACTATGGATGCAACTTTTTACTGTGCGGCTGAGTTAGTATTTCCATCTCATAAACACAGATAACCATTTTTACATTAAAAAGATCAAAAACGCAAAGATCAAAACATGATGCACACGCATCACAAATCAATAAAAAACTTTAACTTGTTCTCAACATATTAATTTAGATGTATGTCAAAGCAACAAGATTAGACTTTAATACTTTGCTTAATAATCGCATATGAAATTTAATTTTTGACTTACGGGGGGCGGTGGGCGTGGTAGGGATATACAGAAATCTTCTTGGCAAATCTTGAATCTGCAGCTTCCTTAACAGCTGAGAATCAGACGTTCATACAGACGGACAGACAGACAGACGGACAGACGGACAGACGGACATAGCTAGGTCGACACGGCTAGTGATCCTGTGCAAGAATATATATACTTTATGGGGTCGCAGATGTCTCCTTCTTCCTGTTACGCACATTCCGACAAACCTAATTAACCATGTATTTTTTTTAAATTCATGGCTTAAAAAGGTCATGC
Source organism: Zaprionus kolodkinae (assembly GCA_018901885.1). Taxonomy (NCBI): domain Eukaryota; kingdom Metazoa; phylum Arthropoda; class Insecta; order Diptera; family Drosophilidae; genus Zaprionus; species Zaprionus kolodkinae. The sequence goes on along the minus strand of JAEIFM010000268.1, from coordinate 173,345 downwards.
TGCCGGGAAGGAAATACGAATGTTTCACCAATACTTGATATCCAGTCATATTCCGGAATATAAATGTCTCCGGACTATACAATGATCCCTGTCTGAAAACGGGTTGAAGACAGTCTTGATTAGCGACGTCTGTTGCGTTAAGTCACCATTTATTCAATGTTTTTCAAGCTTAAGTCTAAGGGCAGCCAATCTATGATATATATAACATAAATATCTTTTGTACTATATGTATAGTTTATCAATAGGAGACGAGTGTCGTATGCATGCTGACGTTGCTGCGTTTGTTGCAATGCAGGCACTTGATCGGTGAATCGGCATTCTTGTCTGATCGTATTTCGGTTCTCATAAACATTGCAAGAAAGTATTACAATGTGCACCGACTGAATGTATGTTATTTATATGTTAATATAAGCATACCACATCTCCCTAATCTTGAAAAATAATGTTATATTATGAAGTTATTTTCTAAGTATTTAATATTATTTTGTTTTTTAATGTTATTTTGATTTTTATATTAAAATATATATTAACGAATTCAGACGTTGAGTTTAGTACAAAAAGAAAACAAAGTGGTTTTGTTTTTTTACTATACACTTTTATTATTTCCATAAAGGAAAAACTAGTGCCTTTAGATTATCACTAGGTTGGACAATGGACTTCAAAGTCGAAGTTGGCTTAGCGGAGCTATCGCAGTTGATAGTATACTCAGAACTAAACTAATGTATGAAGACGCATTCGCGTTTATATAGATAATTTGGAATAGACAAAGAGCGCGGTGTTTAAGAGAGTTGGGCTGTAAACATCTATTCTAGTGGAGAGTTTCCCGAAAAATAGGGGTTATTGGAGAATCCTGAGAGATAAAGTTTTGATAAAGTTTTATTATTTCAGTTGGCTCGTTTTAAATATTTGGTCTAGCCAAGTGATCGAATTCAAGTAGTTAGGTTGCTATTGTTTCAGAGTCTGCGTTTTTGGTTCACGATCTGTAGGAATGGTACTTTTGGAGTGTGGGGTGACTTTAAAACATGTATTTCAAAATCAGAGTATGTTTTACTATATCTACATTGTGTTGAGACCTGGTTAAGTATACCCGTTTTGCATGTATTAATGACTAAGCTTTGAGAACTTGCTGTGTAGGTTTGATTATTGTGCGAAAAATGTATTGTTTCTGTTAGTATGGTATTCTTTTCGTCTTAGTATGGTATTATTTCGAAAACTAGTGTTTCAATTATGTCTTTCGGGATGTGGGATATTATCAAAATTTCGCTAGTATCAGATTTAAGCCAAGCAGAAGTTTTGATATTATGAAGTTTTTCAAAACTAACGTGAGTTAAGGAATCATGTTTTAAAAGTTTTGGAATGAAGATACCACCTAAGCGTTTCAAATGCAAACCAAGTTCTATGTCTTCTATGTATTTGGTGAATTGTTGTAAGTTGCAAATTTTTAAAGCTAACATTTGTTCTCTTTCAAAGTTATTATTTAGATGATTGGTCAATTCGATTCCTTTATTAATAGCTTATATTACATTGTTTGGTTGTTGTAAGTTGCAAATTTTTAAAGCTAACATTTGTTTTCTTTCAAAGTTATTATTTGGATGATTGGTCAATTCGATTCCTTTATTAATAGCTTATATTACATTGTTTGGTTCGCTTACTTGTACCCTATTTCTAGATGTGACCTATTTGTTGTTTTAATTCTTTTTTGTCTTTTTGATCTGTAGTGCCGAAAAAATATTTGTAAATAGTTCCCATAAAATTAGCAAGACCGCGTTTACTACGTTTTGCAATTCATTTCTCTATCAAGTTTCTCTGTCAGGTACTGAATTTGTGGTAAATTTTCAAAAAATTAAGATAGTTTGATTAGTTCTTCGGAAGTACTTTCGGTTTTAGTTAAGTAAACATATAAGTTATGATATCGTGGTTTATAGGTAAATCAATAAATCCGGTTAAGTAGCTGTTTTTGGCCTGGATAGGGGTTACTTCTAGGTTTTGCGTGTTAATTGTCGATAGTAAGCATAACATGAATATCATGCTCGGGAGTATTATTGTTATTATATTTGATTTATTTAATATTTATTTTCTGTTAAAACTACGAGATATGGTGTATTATTATCTTTCTAACTCTATTTGTTTCTTCAAAGTGTTTGTTATCTATTTGTCTTAAGTTTCCAATCTTTTTAAATTTTGGATTTGCTGAAACTAGTGTCTATACTGTAATTTGTCTACTTTCGTTAAGTTTGTCAATTTTGTCTACTTTATTTGTTGTGTGTTATAGACAAGGGTTCCTGCAAAAATTAAGATGTGTGCTGGTGTTCGACCAGTTGTGTTGTGTTTATACCCGCTACTGATAGAGTAGAAGGGTATTATAACTTTGTTCGAACCGAAGAGAGAGAGACATCTCCGACCCCATAAAGTATATATATTCTGAATCAGTATCAACAGCCGAGTCGATATAGCCATGTCCAGGCTGATCAAATTTGTTTTTGATTTTTGCCACGCCTCCACCCGCCCCCATAAATTGAAAAAAACTGATTACAGCCGCAATATTACCTTTACAGCAACAGATTTATAAATACTTTATAAATACCATCTTGCGGACGTTTCGTTAAAATTTCAGTAAGATTGGACTATAAATGTGGATGATATTAAGGAAATAGTAGTGCCATGTGATCACGTGTTTTTGTCTGTTTTGTTATGTTAGATATGGAAGATCCAGGTTCAACTCCGGCGGCAAACACTTTTTTTTCAATTATATGTACCAATATAATTTGCATTGATCATAATTGCAATTTTTTGGCAATTGCGTAATAGATGCAGTGGTTAAGTGGATGTGGCCGCCGACTGTCGTGCAGAAGGGTACGGGTTCTAATCCAACCCGGTGCGATTGCAATTATGGATGGTTTTTAGGCCATGGATTTTAGAAAAATACATGGTCTATTGGGTTTGTCGGAATGTGCGTAACAGGCAGAAGGAGACATCTGCGACCCCATAAAGTATATATATTCTTGCTCAGGCTCACTAGCCCAGTCGATCTAGCCATGTCTGTCTGTCCGTCTGTCCGTCTGTCCGTCTGTCCGTCTGTCTGTCTGTCTGTCTGTCTGTATGAGCGTCTGATTCTCAGCTATTAAGAAAGCTAGAGACTCCAAATTTGGCGTCAAGATTCCTGTTTATCCTAGGCAGTAAACGTCGTTTTCAAATTTCGGTTACCACGCCCACCGCCCCCGTAAATCAATAATTTGTGATTATTAAGTTCTAACTTATGCTATCAACTCTTGCTTTTTCATTATCTTAATTTTTGGCAACAGTCTCGCGGTGACTGTAAGAGGCCATGGATTTTTAGTTTGTTTTTATATACCATAAAAAAATATATATTAAAATACAATTATTAATATAATAAAAACAAAAATTAAATGACCGAAAAAGCAAGAGTCGTTAGTATAAGTTAGAACGAGATAGAGATATGTGAATATTTGACGTGTGCCAAAACTCGTTACATACACACATAGCAGCGTCAACTGCTTCTTCTTTAATTTAGACGTCCGTTAAAATTACACAGCCATGCTGATAGTGCAAAAGTAAATAAAATCAAACCGCCTTCCCGAGGGATTGAACCTCCATCCCTTTGCTTGATTGCCGGCTGCTCTACACATTTGATCATCACCGCACTGATTCGCTGTGCGGCTAAGTTACTATTTCGATCTCATACACAAACATAACCATTTTCGCATTAAAAAGATCGAAAACGCACGTGGCTGGCAGCAGGCAAGGCATCGCAAATCAATAGAAAATGTTAACTCGCGTAACTTCTATATTTATTAGCCGATTGGGTTGCAATTTATAGAATAAGTTCACAACGTATTTATCTAGATGTATGCCAACGTAAAAAGTTAACACTTTGATACTTTGCTTAATAATCGTATTTTAAATTGAATTTCCTATTTACGGGGGGCGTTTACTGCCTAGGGTATACAGGAATCTCTATGCCAAATTTGGAGTCTTTTGCTTTCCTTATAGCTGAGAATCAGACGCTCATACAGACGGACAGACATGGCTAGATCGACTCGGCTAGTGATCGTGAGCAAGAATATATATATTTCATGGGGTCGCAGATTTCTTCTTCTGCCTGTTACGCACATTCCGACAAACCCAATAGACCATGTATTTTTTTAAAATCTATGGCCTAACAAGCTACGCAAAATATGTAGAATAATGCACAATACGACAAAATGACAAAATGTGATAGGAACAAAGCAAAAACTAGTCGGAAAGGCTACAGTCACGCGGTGACTGTAAGTGGCCATGGATTTTCAGTTTACGCTTATATACCATAAAATATATATAAATTTATATTTATATAAATTTTAATATTGTTGGCGGCAGATCACTGCTTTATCTAATTGCTCAAGGTTGCCATACGATTAGAATCAGCTGTCCAAATCTATGTTCTAAGCATCTGTTAAATTTATGCTAAGCACCTGTTAAGTCTTGCGTTAGCAGCTGTTAAGTCTAACTCAGTTCAGTTGAACCATAGTCTCTTCTCAAAACACATGTAAAAAGTGCAGCGGCACAATTAAATTTAATAAACTTAAATCCTTGCTTTCAAGCAAAATAAATAAATAAATACATACACACAAACATTTTTCGGTATCGCATTCGTGCATACATACATACGTGCATACGTCTTTTCGCAACTTTTGAGCGCGCGCCGTACAATTGTTATTCCGCAGAATATTGTCGATTAATATTCTCATTTAATACAAATATTATTACACACTCTCGCAAACAATTTGGCCCTCAATAAGTGAACTTCGCACACGAAAGCATTGCCCTATCACCTACATATATACATAGGGCAAGTGCATTTAACCGTTTCAACTGTTCTTATATACAACGAACATTAGTTGTTCTTACCTCCTTCGTTTTCTTACGGTTTCTTGGTGACAAAAAGAAACGGTAAATAAACCGTCTCGCGCGCGTTCTGCTTTGGTTCGTTACAGTGAACACTAACTAGAATGGCCGAACCAAGTTCTATTGACTTTTATCGCGCAAAATGCTCTCAAGTGAAACGTCACATGATCTCTATGCTCGAGTTCTTCAAATCTGACGAAATTGAAAATCTTGATGAAAGCGATTTATCCGTGAGAATCGACTCCGTAAACCAGATGCAGGCCGAATTCGTGGAGGCTCAGACCGCGCTTGAGAAACTTGACTTCTCGGAGCTGGCGTTGAATACGCACACTGAATTCGCCGAAATTTATTGGAAAGTTAAATCAAGGCTCACTCGTCAATTGGATACACTCAAGGCTCGTCTGCTGCTCTCAACTCAACGACAATTCCCAGATTCAACGACCATGTGAACCAAACTTGCACTCGCAGGTCTCGACTTCCGGAGATGCAACTGGCAACATTTAATGGAAAATATGAAGATTGGCCCGAGTTCTATGCGATGTTCAACACAGTTGTTGGTAGCAACGAGGATCTGAGTAAGATTGAAAAGCTACAGCATCTGCGTTTTTGCCTGAGCGGTTCTGCAATTGACACCATCAAGTCATTGGAGCCCTCTGAAGAAAATTACGAAAAGGCAATGGAACTTCTTATAAGACGCTTTGATAATAAGTTGCTTCAATTTCAGGGTCACATACGCTCGATTTTCGGGTTGCAAGTTGTTGAAAAGGGATCTGCACAGAGCCTACGTGCTCTTAGCGATAACGTAAACGCTCATCTTCGAGCTCTCGGTACAATAGCAACAAGTGAGCAAATCGCAGATGGCCTACTTATTAACATTATAAGTCGCAAGCTAGACGCAAACTCGCAGGAGAAATGGGAAGAGTCTCTGGACTCTGAGAAGATCCCGAAATGGTCCAATATGGCGTCCTTTATCGAGCGCAGATGTCGCAAGCTGGAGAACATGGAAGGTGCTATACTGCAATCAGCCAGTTTACAGGTTGCGCACAAGAACAATTGTGGAAACTCACTTGTAGCCTCTACCAGCAACGCAAAAGCATGCCATTTATGCGACTCAAAGGATCACTTCCTGCCTAAATGTCCTCGTTTTGCCAACCTATCTCCGTCTCTGCGCTATAATGAAGCTAAGCGAATGCATCTATGCTTTAACTGCCTTCGTAAAGGTCATGTCTTACAGCAATGTCGAGCTGGACATTGCAGACACTGCCAGCAGAAGCATCACACCCTGCTGCATACAGGCCAAATTCCCTCGACGTCAACCGCTCCCAATGCTCAGCATGGAACAATTGAGCGGCAGCAAACGCTAATCACAACTGGCTCAAACCATGCTCCTGAGAACACAAAAACGCAGTCAGCTGATTACGTATTGTTGCCCACAGCCATCATATACATTAAAAACAGAGCAGGCACTTTTATACCATGTCGTGCCTTGCTCGACTCAGCATCACAATTAAATTTCGTGACTAGTAGACTGGCCAACCAATTGCAGCTGGTCACACGAAAATCAGCAGTTTGAATTTCCGGAATAGGTGAAGCTTCTCTGTCGTCAAACGCAGCAGTCGATCTCGCTGCTCAATCGCTTGATCGGAAATACAGCGCAGCATTCTCGGCCGTTGTCACACGGACGATCACGGACTACCACCCTCATACCGGAATCGACATAACCAGCTGGAATATCCCGAAGAACATAGCACTCGCCGATCCATCGTTCTACAAATCGCAGCGAGTCGACGTATTACTTGGTGCTGGCCTGTTCTTCGAATTACTTTGCGTTGGACAGACTCACATAGCCAGACACTTGCCAATTTTCCGAAAAACAAGGCTTGGATGGATCGTTTCCGGAGCATTATCTCAGCCCATCAAGCATCATGCGTTAGCAGCCGTACGCAAGGAATCTCCAGAGGATGGCAACCTGACTGATATAGTCAAACGATTTTGGGAAATTGACAGTTGCTATGGCTCCACATCAACAGCCACGGAGGAAGACATGATTTGTGAAAACTTGTTCCTGAAAAGCTACACGCGTCTGGAGACTGGACAAAACTCAGTGCGCTTACCAGCAAAGGAGGATCTGGACACCCTTGGAGACTCATTTTATCGTGCCTTGAGGCGCTTCAAGTCACTCGAGTCTAGGCTTCAGAGGAATCGACAGCTGAAAGAGCAGTATTCAGCATTTCTTCAGGAATACATCGACCTAGGACACATGTCATTAGCCTCCAGTCATCATGACGGACCACGTTTTTATTTGCCTCACCACTGTGTAGAACCGGTTTTTCTACAGCACGTCCACAAAGTTGCGCGTAGTTTTTGACGGATCAGCAAAAACTACAAGTGGCGCATCTCTTAATGACCTTTTATTCGCTGGCCCATCAATTCAATCCAAACTTTTCAACATACTGATCAGATTTCGTTTCTTCAAGGTTGCTATGTGTGGAGATATTTCAAAAATGTATCGTTGCGTGCGTATTTCACCACAAGATCAACATCTGCAATGCATTCTGTGGCGCAACAATCCCGACAAACCAATTAACGTATATACCCTGAACACAGTTACGTACGGAACAAAGCCTGCCGCATTTCTCGCAATTCGCGCCATGCATCAGCTCACCTACGATGAGGAACCGTCATTTCCGCTTGCCGCAAGGATCGTTCGAAAAGATTTCTACGTGGACGACTTGATCTCAGGTGGTGACTCCATTAAAGAAGCGAAGGAAATTCGACAGCAAGTCAAGCAGCTACTCGCCAGAGGATTATTTCCAATAAGGAAATGGTGCTCGAATGAGCCTGCCGCTCTTGAGGGTGAAGCCGAAACTGATTGCGAAAAGCTTATGCAGTTTCACGATGGCACAAGTATTACCAAGGCGCTCGGCTTAGCCTGGGACCCCGCATCTGACTTTCTTCTTTTCAACTTCACTGACATTATCTCTAACGGACCCACTACAAAGCGCAGCGTATTATCGACACTAGCAAAATTCTACGACCCATTGGGACTCATCTCGCCTATCATCACAAGGATGAAAGTGTTCATGCAAGCACTCTGGAAGGAAAACATCGACTGGGATGAGAGCCTCTCACAGCATCTTCATTCAGCATGGACGGAAATAACATCGCAGTTATCCTTTGTTCGCAGCCTCAAGTTTCCACGTTTCGTCATGGCACCTGCAGGAAAATATGAAATCCACGGTTTCTGCGATGCCAGTATATCAGCGTATGGAGCATGTATCTACGTGAGATCTGAAATCGATGGAGACTACTCAACGCATTTGCTGTGCTCAAAGTCGAGAGTAGCTCCGTTAAAAACATTAACAATTCCTAAACTTGAACTTTCTTCTGCACTCATCCTATCGGAACTCATATCAAACGTCGCAAAGGACATTTCATTCAAATGTGAATATCATTGCTGGACAGATTCAACAGTAGCGTTAGCATGGATGCGCGACTCTCCTTCCAACTACAATGTGTTTGTGGCAAATCGTGTAACGCAAATTCAGGACCTTACGAGAGGCATGACATGGCATCATGTCACTTCACAACTGAACCCAGCTGATATCCTATCGCGAGGATGCACGCCACTTGAACTAATCAACTCGCAACTATGGCATTATGGACCATCCTTTTTGCGCCTTCCCACGTCAAAATGGCCGAAAACGGTAGTCCCATCAGTGGAACTTCCAGAGCGACGAAGCAGAGTCCTCGTTTCTACGTCACACAAAGACATCGCAACTGATTGCAAGTTTCACAACTCCTTTGCAAAGTTGCAGCGAATATTTGCGTATGTACATCGATTCGTGTCAAGGGACTCCCCAAAGCAAAAGGGCTCTATCACACTGCAGGAAATGAAATCGGGTACTCATCTCATGATTCGAAGCATCCAGAAGAATCATTTCGTCGAGGACTACAAAGCACTCAGAGAGAGCAAGTTGCTGCCCGGAAGAAGTTTGCTGAAATCTTTGCAACCATTCATGGACTCTACAGGACTCATGCGAGTTGGAGGAAGGCTGCAGAACTCTTACTTGGAGTATGAAGCCAAGCATCCAATCTTATTGCCCAAACACCATCCTGTGACGCAGTCAATCATCATGCAATACCACATTCAATTTCTTCACGCTGGTCCGCAATGCCTACTTGCAATAAGCACATAAGGCAACGCTACTGGCCCATAGGAGGAATCAAAGCTGTCTCTAGTGTTGTCAACAAATGCATTCGTTGCTTTCGCGCTCGACCTAACACACTGCAGCAAGTAATGGCTCCACTACCAGCGGACCGCGTAACACCCAGCCCTACATTTTATGTAACCGGAATAGACTTTTGCGGGCCCTTCTTCTCAAAATCAGAAGTGAGAAATCGTGCGGCCACAAAATGCTACATAGCAATATTCATTTGCTTCTCAACAAAAGCATGCCATCTAGAGCTCGTGGAGGACCTGTCGACACCTTCATTCATCGCTGCTCTAAAACGTGGGCAAGGCTATAGACGGGCGCGCTCGACAGACATACCCTTTAACATCCGTACCAAACATGTAAACACACTCATGACTTCTGACAGAGAATTCTTCCCAACTTAAAGTATATATATTCTGAATCAGTATCAACACCCGAGTCGATATAGCCATGTCCGTCTGTCCGTTTGTCCGTCCGTCTGTCTGTCTCTCCGTCCGTGTGAACACCTGTTTCTCAGCTATTGTAAGAGCTAGAGTTCCCAAATTTGGCGACGTTGATGTGTTATTACTGCAGGCTGATCAAATTTGTTTTTGATTTTTGCCACGCCTCCACCCGCCCCCATAAATTAGCGGAGCTATCGCAGTTGATAGTATACTCAGAACTAAACTAATGTATGAAGACGCATTCGCGTTTATATAGATAATTTGGAATAGACAAAGAGCGCGGTGTTTAAGAGAGTTGGGCTGTAAACATCTATTCTAGTGGAGAGTTTCCCGAAAAATAGGGGTTATTGGAGAATCCTGAGAGATAAAGTTTTGATAAAGTTTTATTATTTCAGTTGGCTCGTTTTAAATATTTGGTCTAGCCAAGTGATTGAATTCAAGTGGTTAGGTTGCTATGGTTTCAGAGTCTGCGTTTTTGGTTCACGATCTGTAGGAATGGTACTTTTGGAGTGTGGGGTGACTTTAAAATATGTATTTCAAAATCAGAGTATGTTTTACTATATCTACATTGTGTTGAGACCTGGTTAGGTATACCCGTTTTGCATGTATTAATGACTAAGCTTTGAGAACTTGCTGTGTAGGTTTGATTATTGTGCGAAAAATGTATTGTTTCTGTTAGTATGGTATTCTTTTCGTCTTAGTATGGTATTATTTCGAAAACTAGTGTTTCAATTATGTCTTTCGGGATGTGGGATATTATCAAAATTTCGCTAGTATCAGATTTAAGCCAAGCAGAAGTTTTGATATTATGAAGTTTTTCAAAACTAACGTGAGTTAAGGAATCATGTTTTAAAAGTTTTGGAATGAAGATACCACCTAAGCGTTTCAAATGCAAACCAAGTTCTATGTCTTCTATGTATTTGGTGAATTGTTGTAAGTTGCAAATTTTTAAAGCTAACATTTGTTCTCTTTCAAAGTTATTATTTAGATGATTGGTCAATTCGATTCCTTTATTAATAGCTTATATTACATTGTTTGGTTGTTGTAAGTTGCAAATTTTTAAAGCTAACATTTGTTTTCTTTCAAAGTTATTATTTGGATGATTGGTCAATTCGATTCCTTTATTAATAGCTTATATTACATTGTTTGGTTCGCTTACATGTACCCTATTTCTAGATGTGACCTATTTGTTGTTTTAATTCTTTTTTGTCTTCTTGATCTGTAGTGCCGAAAAAATATTTGTAAATAGTTCACATAAAATTAGCAAGACCGCGTTTACTACGTTTTGCAATTCATTTCTCTATCAAGTTTCTCTGTCAGGTACTGAATTTGTGGTAAATTTTCAAAAAATTAAGATAGTTTGATAAGTTCTTCGGAAGTACTTTCGGTTTTAGTTAAGTTAACATATAAGTTATGATATCGTGGTTTATAGGTAAATCAATAAATCCGGTTTGAAAGATTAAGTAGCTGTTTTTGGCCTGGATAGGGGTTACTTCTAGGTTTTGCGTGTTAATTGTCGATAGTAAGCATAACATGAATATCATGCTCGGGAGTATTATTGTTATTATATTTGATTTATTTAATATTTATTTTCTGTTAAAACTACGAGATATGGTGTATTATCTTTCTAACTCTATTTGTTTCTTCAAAGTGTTTGTTATCTATTTGTCTTAAGTTTCCAGTCTTTTTAAATTTTGGATTTGCTGAAACTAGTGTCTATACTGTAATTTGTCTACTTTCGTTAAGTTTGTCAATTTTGTCTACTTTTTTTTGTTGTGTGTTATAGACAAGGGTTCCTGCAAAAATTAAGATGTGTGCTGGTGTTCGACCAGTTGTGTTGTGTTTATACCCGCTACTGATAGAGTAGAAGGGTATTATAACTTTGTTCGAACCGAAGAGAGAGAGACATCTCCGACCCCATAAAGTATATATATTCTGAATCAGTATCAACAGCCGAGTCGATATAGCCATGTCCGTCTGTCCGTTTGTCCGTCCGTCTGTCTGTCTCTCCGTCCGTGTGAACACCTGTTTCTCAGCTATTGTAAGAGCTAGAGTTCCCAAATTTGGCGACGTTGGTGTGTTATTACTGCAGGCTGATCAAATTTGTTTTTGATTTTTGCCACGCCTCCACCCGCCCCCATAAATTGAAAAAAACTGATTACAGCCGCAATATTACCTTTACAGCAACAGATTTATAAATACTTTATAAATACCATCTTGCGGACGTTTCGTTAAAATTTCAGTAAGATTGGACTATAAATGTGGATGATATTAAGGAAATAGTAGTGCCATGTGATCACGTGTTTTTGTCTGTTTTGTTATGTTAGATATGGAAGATCCAGGTTCAACTCCGGCGGCAAACACTTTTTTTTCAATTATATGTACCAATATAATTTGCATTGATCATAATTGCAATTTTTTGGCAATTGCGTAATAGATGCAGTGGTTAAGTGGATGTGGCCGCCGACTGTCGTGCAGAAGGGTACGGGTTCTAATCCAACCCGGTGCGATTGCAATTATGGATGGTTTTTAGGCCATGGGTTTTAGAAAAATACATGGGCTATTGGGTTTGTCGGAATGTGCGTAACAGGCAGAAGGAGACATCTGCGACCCCATAAAGTATATATATTCTTGCTCAGGCTCACTAGCCCAGTCGATCTAGCCATGTCTGTCTGTCCGTCTGTCCGTCCGTCCGTCTGTCCGTCTGTCTGTCTGTCTGTCTGTCTGTATGAGCGTCTGATTCTCAGCTATTAAGAAAGCTAGAGACTCCAAATTTGGCGTCAAGATTCCTGTTTATCCTAGGCAGTAAACGTCGTTTTCAAATTTCGGTTACCACGCCCACCGCCCCCGTAAATCAATAATTTGTGATTATTAAGTTCTAACTTATGCTATCAACTCTTGCTTTTTCATTATCTTAATTTTTGGCAACAGTCTCGCGGTGACTGTAAGAGGCCATGGATTTTTAGTTTGTTTTTATATACCATAAAAAAATATATATTAAAATACAATTATTAATATAATAAAAACAAAAATTAAATGACCGAAAAAGCAAGAGTCGTTAGTATAAGTTAGAACGAGATAGAGATATGTGAATATTTGACGTGTGCCAAAACTCGTTACATACACACATAGCAGCGTCAACTGCTTCTTCTTTAATTTAGACGTCCGTTAAAATTACACAGCCATGCTGATAGTGCAAAAGTAAATAAAATCAAACCGCCTTCCCGAGGGATTGAACCTCCATCCCTTTGCTTGATTGCCGGCTGCTCTACACATTTGATCATCACCGCACTGATTCGCTGTGCGGCTAAGTTACTATTTCGATCTCATACACAAACATAACCTTTTTCGCATTAAAAAGATCGAAAACGCACGTGGCTGGCAGCAGGCAAGGCATCGCAAATCAATAGAAAATGTTAACTCGCGTAACTTCTATATTTATTAGCCGATTGGGTTGCAATTTATAGAATAAGTTCACAACGTATTTATCTAGATGTATGCCAACGTAAAAAGTTAACACTTTGATACTTTGCTTAATAATCGTATTTTAAATTGAATTTCCTATTTACGGGGGGCGTTTACTGCCTAGGGTATACAGGAATCTCTATGCCAAATTTGGAGTCTATTGCTTTCCTTATAGCTGAGAATCAGACGCTCATACAGACGGACAGACATGGCTAGATCGACTCGGCTAGTGATCGTGAGCAAGAATATATATATTTCATGGGGTCGCAGATTTCTTCTTCTGCCTGTTACGCACATTCCGACAAACCCAATAGACCATGTATTTTTTAAAATCCATGGCCTAACAAGCTACGCAAAATATGTAGAATAATGCACAATACGACAAAATGACAAAATGTGATAGGAACAAAGCAAAAACTAGTCGGAAAGGCTACAGTCACGCGGTGACTGTAAGTGGCCATGGATTTTCAGTTTACGCTTATATACCATAAAATATATATAAATTTATATTTATATAAATTTTAATATTGTTGGCGGCAGATCACTGCTTTATCTAATTGCTCAAGGTTGCCATACGATTAGAATCAGCTGTCCAAATCTATGTTCTAAGCATCTGTTAAATTTATGCTAAGCACCTGTTAAGTCTTGCGTTAGCAGCTGTTAAGTCTAACTCAGTTCAGTTGAACCACAGTCTCTTCTCAAAACACATGTAAAAAGTGCAGCGGCACAATTAAATTTAATAAACTTAAATCCTTGCTTTCAAGCAAAATAAAAACTACGAAAGTAAGGCGGTTGCACAAATCAGTGTACCCGCACACATTGGTGACCCCGACGTGATCTTTTTTTATAAAAATTACATGTGGTTCTAAACCTTTCAGTAGCACATTCGTAATTTATTCGCGCAATCGCTGCCGCCGCATTTTTTTGATCTCGCTTTCGTTCGCGTACATACGTACATACACACAAACATTTTTCGGTATCGCATTCGTGCATACATACATACGTACATACACACAAACATTTTTCGGTATCGCATTCGTGCATACATACATACGTGCATACGTATTTTCGCAACTTTTGAGCGCGCGCCGTACAATTGTTATTCCGCAGAATATTGTCGATTAATATTCTCATTTCTAAGCTGTTTTAATACAAATATTATTACACACTCTCGCAAACAATTTGGCCCTCAATAAGTGAACTTCGCACACGAAAGCATTGCCCTATCACCTACATATATACATAGGGCAAGTGCATTTAACCGTTTCAACTGTTCTTATATACAACGAACATTAGTTGTTCTTACCTCCTTCGTTTTCTTACGGTTTCTTGGTGACAAAAAGAAACGGTAAATAAACCGTCTCGCGCGCGTTCTGCTTTGGTTCGTTACAGTGAACACTAACTAGAATGGCCGAACCAAGTTCTATTGACTTTTATCGCGCAAAATGCTCTCAAGTGAAACGTCACATGACCTCTATGCTCGAGTTCTTCAAATCTGACGAAATTGAAAATCTTGATGAAAGCGATTTATCCGTGAGAATCGACTCCGTAAACCAGATGCAGGCCGAATTCGTGGAGGCTCAGACCGCGCTTGAGAAACTTGACTTCTCGGAGCTGGCGTTGAATACGCACACTGAATTCGCCGAAATTTATTGGAAAGTTAAATCAAGGCTCACTCGTCAATTGGATACACTCAAGGCTCGTCTGCTGCTCTCAACTCAACGACAATTCCCAGATTCAACGACCATGTGAACCAAACTTGCACTCGCAGGTCTCGACTTCCGGAGATGCAACTGGCAACATTTAATGGAAAATATGAAGATTGGCCCGAGTTCTATGCGATGTTCAACACAGTTGTTGGTAGCAACGAGGATCTGAGTAAGATTGAAAAGCTACAGCATCTGCGTTCTTGCCTGAGCGGTTCTGCAATTGACACCATCAAGTCATTGGAGCCCTCTGAAGAAAATTACGAAAAGGCAATGGAACTTCTTATAAGACGCTTTGATAATAAGTTGCTTCAATTTCAGGGTCACATACGCTCGATTTTCGGGTTGCAAGTTGTTGAAAAGGGATCTGCACAGAGCCTACGTGCTCTTAGCGATAACGTAAACGCTCATCTTCGAGCTCTCGGTACAATAGCAACAAGTGAGCAAATCGCAGATGGCCTACTTATTAACATTATAAGTCGCAAGCTAGACGCAAACTCACAGGAGAAATGGGAAGAGTCTCTGGACTCTGAGAAGATCCCGAAATGGTCCAATATGGCGTCCTTTATCGAGCGCAGATGTCGCAAGCTGAAGAACATGGAAGGTGCTATACTGCAATCAGCCAGTTTACAGGTTGCGCACAAGAAAAATTGTGGAAACTCACTTGTAGCCTCTACCAGCAACGCAAAAGCATGCCATTTATGCGACTCAAAGGATCACTTCCTGCCTAAATGTCCTCGTTTTGCCAACCTATATCCGTCTCTGCGCTATAATGAAGCTAAGCGAATGCATCTATGCTTTAACTGCCTTCGTAAAGGTCATGCCTTACAGCAATGTCGAGCTGGACATTGCAGACACTGCCAGCAGAAGCATCACACCCTGCTGCATACAGGCCAAATTCCCTCGACGTCAACCGCTCCCAATGCTCAGCATGGAACAATTGAGCGGCAGCAAACGCTAATCACAACTGGCTCAAACCATGCTCCTGAGAACACAAAAAACGCAGTCAGCTGATTACGTATTGTTGCCCACAGCCATCATATACATTAAAAACAGAGCAGGCACTTTTATACCATGTCGTGCCTTGCTCGACTCAGCATCACAATTAAATTTCGTGACTAGTAAACTGGCCAACCAATTGCAGCTGGTCACACGAAAATCAGCAGTTTCAATTTCCGGAATAGGTGAAGCTTCTCTGTCGTCAAACGCAGCAGTCGATCTCGCTGCTCAATCGCTTGATCGGAAATACAGCGCAGCATTCTCGGCCGTTGTCACACGGACGATCACGGACTACCACCCTCATACCGGAATCGACATAACCAGCTGGAATATCCCGAAGAACAATAGCACTCGCCGATCCATCGTTCTACAAATCGCAGCGAGTCGACGTATTACTTGGTGCTGGCCTGTTCTTCGAATTACTTTGCGTTGGACAGACTCACATAGCCAGACACTTGCCAATTTTCCAAAAAACAAGGCTTGGATGGATCGTTTCCGGAGCATTATCTCAGCCCATCAAGCATCATGCGTTAGCAGCCGTACGCAAGGAATCTCCAGAGGATGGCAACCTGACTGATATAGTCAAACGATTTTGGGAAATTGACAGTTGCTATGGCTCCACATCAACAGCCACGGAGGAAGACATGATTTGTGAAAACTTGTTCCTGAAAAGCTACACGCGTCTGGAGACTGGACAATACTCAGTGCGCTTACCAGCAAAGGAGGATCTGGACACCCTTGGAGACTCATTTTATGGTGCCTTGAGGCGCTTCAAGTCACTCGAGTCTAGGCTTCAGAGGAATCGACAGCTGAAAGAGCAGTATTCAGCATTTCTTCAGGAATACATCGACCTAGGACACATGTCATTAGCCTCCAGTCATCATGACGGACCACGTTTTTATTTGCCTCACCACTGTGTAGAAAAACCGGACAGCACGTCCACAAAGTTGCGCGTAGTTTTTGACGGATCATCAAAAACTACAAGTGGCGCATCTCTTAATGACCTTTTATTCGCTGGCCCATCAATTCAATCCAAACTTTTCAACATACACATCAGATTTCGTTTCTTCAAAGTTGCTATGTGTGGAGATATTTCAAAAATGTATCGTTGCGTGCGTATTTCACCACATGATCAACATCTGCAATGCATTCTGTGGCGCAACAATCCCGACAAACCAATTAACGTATATACCCTGAACACAGTTACGTACGGAACAAAGCCTGCAGCATTTCTCGCAATTCGCGCCATGCATCAGCTCACCTACAATGAGGAACCGTCATTTCCGCTTGCCGCAAGGATCGTTCGAAAAGATTTCTACGTGGACGACTTGATCTCAGGTGGTGACTCCATTAAAGAAGCGAAGGAAATTCGACAGCAAGTCAAGCAGCTACTCGCCAGAGGATTATTTCCAATAAGGAAATGGTGCTCGAATGAGCCTGCCGCTCTTGAGGGTGAAGCCGAAACTGATTGCGAAAAGCTTATGCAGTTTCACGATGGCACAAGTATTACCAAGGCGCTCGGCTTAGCCTGGGACCCCGCATCTGACTTTCTTTTTTTCAACTTCACTGACATTATCTCTAACGGACCCACTACAAAGCGCAGCGTATTATCGACACTAGCAAAATTCTACGACCCACTGGGACTCATCTCGCCTATCATCACAAGGATGAAAGTGTTCATGCAAGCACTCTGGAAGGAAAACATCGACTGGGATGAGAGCCTCTCACAGCATCTTCATTCAGCATGGACGGAAATAACATCGCAGTTATCCTTTGTTCGCAGCCTCAAGTTTCCACGTTTCGTCATGGCACCTGCAGGAAAATATGAAATCCACGGTTTCTGCGATGCCAGTATATCAGCGTATGGAGCATGTATCTACGTGAGATCTGAAATCGATGGAGACTACTCAACGCATTTGCTGTGCTCAAAGTCGAGAGTAGCTCCGTTAAAAACATTAACAATTCCTAAACTTGAACTTTCTTCTGCACTCATCCTATCGGAACTCATATCAAACGTCGCAAAGGACATTTCATTCAAATGTGAATATCATTGCTGGACAGATTCAATAGTAGCGTTAGCATGGATGCGCGACTCTCCTTCCAACTACAATGTGTTTGTGGCAAATTGTGTAACGCAAATTCAGGACCTTACGAGAGGCATGACATGGCATCATGTCACTTCACAACTGAACCCAGCTGATATCCTATCGCGAGGATGCACGCCACTTGAACTAATCAACTCGCAACTATGGCATTATGGACCATCCTTTTTGCACCTTCCCACGTCAAAATGGCCGAAAACGGTAGTCCCATCAGTGGAACTTCCAGAGCGACGAAGCAGAGTCCTCGTTTCTACGTCACACAAAGACATCGCAACTGATTGCAAGTTTCACAACTCCTTTGCAAAGTTGCAGCGAATATTTGTCAAGGGACTCCCCAAAGCAAAAGGGCTCTATCACACTGCAGGAAATGAAATCGGGTACTCATCTCATGATTCGAAGCATCCAGAAGAATCATTTCGTCGAGGACTACAAAGCACTCAGAGAGAGCAAGTTGCTGCCCGGAAGAAGTTTGCTGAAATCTTTGCAACCATTCATGGACTCTACAGGACTCATGCGAATTGGAGGAAGGCTGCAGAACTCTTACTTGGAGTATGAAGCCAAGCATCCAATCTTATTGCCCAAACACCATCCTGTGACGCAGTCAATCATCATGCATTACCACATTCAATTTCTTCACGCTGGTCCGCAATGCCTACTTGCAATAAGCACATAAGGCAACGCTACTGGCCCATAGGAGGAATCAAAGCTGTCTCTAGTGTTGTCAACAAATGCATTCGTTGCTTTCGCGCTCGACCTAACACACTGCAGCAAGTAATGGCTCCACTACCAGCGGACCGCGTAACACCCAGCCCTACATTTTATGTAACCGGAATAGACTTTTGCGGGCCCTTCTTCTCAAAATCAGAAGTGAGAAATCGTGCGGCCACAAAATGCTACATAGCAATATTCATTTGCTTCTCAACAAAAGCATGCCATCTAGAGCACGTGGAGGACCTGTCGACACCTTCATTCATCGCTGCTCTTAAACGTGGGCAAGGCTATAGACGGGCGCGCTCGACAAACATACCCTTTAACATCCGTACCAAACATGTAAACACACTCATGACTTCTGACAGAGAATTCTTCCCAACTTATTTTAATACATATGGCTTACTCGCTCACACTTACACATACACGCGCGTAAACAGTACAGCGACATGACGCGACGTCGACGTCGGCGTCAACTGCTCAAAGCAGCGCGCAGTCTGCTGCTCATACCGAACATTTGTACTGAAAACGTTGACTTGAATAACTTCTGTGATATTTCTCCGATCGAATTGTATTTTAAAATATATGTTCATATTGTATTCAGCTTTACGTGTACCGAAGCAGAACGTTATGAGTTTAATACTTTGCTTAATAATCACAAATTACTGATTTACGGGGGCGGTGGGCGTTGTACCCGAAATTCGAAAACGACGTTTACTGCCTAGGACATACAGGAATATTTATGCCAAATTTGGAGTCTCTAGCTTTCTTAATAGCTAAGTATCAGACGCTCATACAGACTTACAGACAAACAGACGGACAGACGGACAGACAGACATGGCTAGATCGACTCGGCTGGTGATCCTGAGTAAGATATATATACTTTATGGGGTCGCAGATATCTCCTTCTGCCTGTTACGCACATTCTGACAAACCTAATAGACCATGTATTTTTTTAAATTCATGGCCTAATTATAAAGCATAGTGTAGGTGACCACGTACTGCTAAATACGAGCAGCGTCACCAAACTAAGCTAGATCCAAAATTCAAAGGTCCGTTTGTGACGAGTGTTATTTATTTATATTAAATAAAGTTATTTGTTGAAATTTGATAAAACAAACTAAATTTTATAATGATAAAAAAAACTTCTTAATAGTGAAAAGAAAAGTAAATAAACTTAATAACATCCTATCCTGAGGGTTGAACCTCCATCTCTTTGTTTGATTGCCGGCTGCTCTACACATATGACTATGGATGCAACTTTTTACTGTGCGGCTGAGTTAGTATTTCCATCTCATAAACACAGATAACCATTTTTACATTAAATAGATAAAAAACGCAAAGATAAAAACATGATGCACACGCATCACAAATCAATAAAAAACTTTAACTTGTTCTCAACATATTAATTTAGATGTATGTCAAAGCAACAAGATTAGACTTTAATACTTTGTTTAATAATCGCATATGAAATTTAATTTTTGATTTACGGGGGGCGGTGGGCGTGGTAGGGATGTACAGAAATCTTCTTTGCAAATCTTGAGTCTGCAGCTTCCTTAACAGCTGAGAATCAGACGTTCATACAGACGGACAGACGGACAGACAGACAGACGGACAGACGGACATAGCTAGGTCGACACGGCTAGTGATCCTGTGCAAGAATATATATACTTTATGGGGTCGCAGATGTCTCCTTCTTCCTGTTACGCACATTCCGACAAACCTAATTAACCATGTATTTTTTTTAAATTCATGGCTTAAAAAGGTCATGCTGCCGGGAAGGAAATAAGAATGTTTCACCAATACTTGATATCCAGTCATATTCCGGAATATAAATGTCTCCGGACTATACAATGATCCCTGTCTGAAAACGGGTTGAAGACAGTCTTGATTAGCGACGTCAACGTATGTTGCGTTGTCACCATTTATTCAATGTTTTTCAAGCTTAAGTCTAAGGGCAGCCAATCTATGATATATATAACATAAATATCTTTTGTACTATATGTATAGTTTATCAATAGGAGACGAGTGTCGTATGCATGCTGACGTTGCTGCGTTTGTTGCAATGCCGGCACTTGATCGGTGAATCGGCATTCTTGTCTGATCGTATTTCGGTTCTCATAAACATTACAAGAAAGTATTACAATGTGCACCGACTGAATGTATGTTATTTATATGTTAATATAAGAATACCACATCTCCCTCCTCTTGAAAAATAATGTTATATTATGAAGTTATTTTCTAAGTATTTTAAAATGATTTTGATTATTGAAAATTAAATTTTTTTTTCTTTAATGTTATTTTGTTTTTTATATTAAAATATATATTAACGAATTCAGACGTTAAGTTTAGTACAAAAAGAAAACAAAGTTGTTTTGTTTTATTACTATACACTTTTATTATTTCCATAAAGGAAAAACTAGTGCCTTTAGATTATCACTAGGTTGGACAATGGACTTCAAAGTTGAAGTAGGTTTAGCGGAGCTATCGCAGTTGATAGTATACTCAGAACTAAACTAATGTATGAAGACGCATTCGCGTTTATATAGATAATTTGGAGTAGACAAAGAGCGCGGTGTTTAAGAGAGTTGGGCTGTAAACATCTAGTGGAGAGTTTCCCGAAAAATAGGGGTTATTGGAGAAACCTGAGAGAAGTGATAAAGTTTTATTATTTCAGTTGGCTCGTTCTAAATATTTGGTCTAGCCAAGTGATCGAATTCAAGTGGTTAGGTTGCTATTGTTTCAGAGTCTGCGCTTTTGGTTCACGATCTGTAGGAATGGTACTTTTGAAGTGTGGGGTGACTTTAAAACATGTATTTCAAAATCAGAGTGTGTTTTACTGTATCTACATTGTGTTGAGACCTGGTTAAATATACCCATGTATTAATGACTAAGCTTTGAGAACTTGCTGTGTAGGTTTGATTATTGTGCGAAAAATGTATTGTTTCTGTTAGTATGGTATTCTTTTCGTCTTAGTATGGTATTATTTCGAAAACTAGTGTTTAAATTATGTCTTTCGGGATGTGGGATATTATCAAAATTTCGCTAGTATCAGATTTAAGCCAAGCAGAAGTTTTTATATTATGAAGTTTTTCAAAACTAACGTGAGTTAAGGAATCATATTTTGGGTTATGGTTACAATATTTTGTGTATTGTTTTAACACTACACCTTCTGTAACACATAACTATTGCCCATATGAACTATATTTCAATAGCATAGAAAGAATAGAACCACTATAATAGATGATTATGCTAAGAAAAGTAAGTTAACATTAGAAGTAGCATATAAAAGAGCAAGAATTATGCTCGAAGAACAGAAAAGGAAAAATGGGAAACTATACGACCTTAAAATTCATAACATAAACAGTAGGAGATAAAATTTTATTAAACTAGTCAAAAAGACTACAGTCACGCGGTGACTGTAAAAGGCCATGGATTTTCAGTTTATTTGTATATACCATAAAAACAAGTCAGTAAGGCTACAGTCGAGCGCGCCCGACAGTAAGATACCCTTCGCCCAATTCCTTAATTTCGTTACAAACGTGTAACCACACTTTTAATTTGAAACAAATATTTCTGCACACATTATTCTTTGCGAGAGGCTTACTCGCTCTCACTCACACATACTCGCGCGTAAAAAGTAAAGCGACGCGTTGCAAAGTCGACGTAAACTGTTCAAAGCAGCACGCAAGCTGCTGCTCGTACCGACAATTTGTACTAAAAACGTTGACTTTAAAAACTTCTGTTTTATTGGTCGGATCAGATTGTAATAAAGAGGATATGTTATGTTATGTTATATAGCATAAAGGTTTGGGTATACTGAAGAAGATCGTTATGAGCTTAATACTTTGCTTAATAAACGCATATGGAATTAAATTTATGATTTATGATGGTACCCGAAATTTGAAAATGACGTTTACTGCCTATGATAGACATGAGTCTTTATGGCAAATTTGGAATCTCTAGCTTTCTCTTAATAGCTGAGAATCTGACGCTCATACAGATGGACAGACGGACAGGCGGACAGACAGACAGACGGACAGACAGACATGGCTAGATCGACTTGGCTAGTATTCCTGAGCAAGAATATATATACTTTATGGGGTCGCCTACTACGCACATTCCGACAAACCAAACAGACCACGTGTTTTTTTATAATTCATGGCCTAAAAAGAATCAGGACATAAGTTAGATTTCAAGTATACTGGATCTTATACAGTAGAAGAAATAAGAGAAAGAGATAACATCATAATCTCAAATAGTAATAATAAAAATCAAACAGTTCAAAGGAATTGGATACAAATTTTTATTTCTTAATAATTTCATCGTACGACACATAAAATAAATAACATAAACCGCAGCTACGCGGTTTAAGCTAAGCAAGAATAAGTGAAACGAAAAGGAAACATTCACGACATAGACATCCAATCATTATTCTCAATTCAAAGAAATTATTCTGAAGACAATTAAAGAGTTATTACACCCAGGCATAGAAAAACTCATACTTCAGTTCAAAGAACTTTACTTCTACCCCGATTACCAAGAGCCTATCCAAAACATCATAAACGAATGTGAAATCTATTCATTGCTAAAACCGAACATAGAAACACAAAATTAGCCTTGGAATCAAGCCCAGAAACCTTCAATCCCAGAAACAATTATGTCATGGATTTTTACTTAATAAACAGTAAACAATTCCTACCATGTATTGACATTTATTCTAAATACGCCTCCCCGATAGAAGTAAATAGTAGAGATTGGCTTGAAGCTTAAAGAGCTTTTTTACGTATATTCAACGATATGGGTAAACCCATAGAAAAAAAGCCGTCAAAGACTCCGCTTTCGTGTGTACCGCACTTAAACTCTAGTTAGAATTAGAAGAAATAACCTTTAATATAACAACAAGTAAAAATGAAATTTCCGACATTGAGAGATTTCATAAAACCGTCAATGAAAAGTTAAGAATAATAACAACCGAGAATACCTGAAAACAAATTTAGTAAATTCGAAAAAATACTTTACATTTATAATCATAAAACAAACCACAACACAACTGGTCGAACACCAGCACACATCTTCATTTTTGCAGGAACCCTTGTCTAAAACACACAACAAAATAAAGTAGACAAAATTGACAAACTTAACGAAAGTAGACAGAAAGTAGACAGTATAGACACTAGTTTCAGCAAATCCAAAATTCAAAAAGACTAGAAACTTAAGACAAATAGATAACAAACACTTAGAAGAAACAAATAGAGGTAGAAAGATAATACACCATATCTCGTAGTTTTAACAGAAAAGAAATATTAAATAAATCAAATATATAATAACAATAATTCTAGGTTTACTCCCAAGCATGATTTTCATGTTATACTTACTACCGACAATTAGCACGCAAAACCTAGAAGTAACTCCTATCCAGGCCAAAAACAGCTACTTAATCTTCCAAACCGGATTTATTGATTTACCTATAAACCACGATATCATAACTTATATGCTAACTTAACTTAAACCGAAAGTACTTCCGAAGAACTTATCAAACAAACTTAATTTTTTGAAAATTTACCACAAATTCAGTACCTGACAGAGAAACTTGATAGAGAAATGAACGGCATAAGAATTGCAAAACGTAGTAAACGCGGTCTTGCTAATTTTATGGGAACTATTTACAAATATTTATTCGGCAGTACAGATCAAGAAGACAAAAAAGAATTACAACAACAAATAGGTCACATCTAGAAATAGGGTACATATGTAAGCGAACCAAACAATGTAATATAAACTATTAATAAAGGAATCGAATTGACCAATTATCTAAATAATAACTTTGAAAGAGAACAAATGTTAGCTTTAAAAATTTGCAACTTACAACAATTCACCAAATACATAGAAGACATAGAACTTGGTTTGCATTTGAAACGCTTAGGTGGTATCTTCATTCCAAAACTTTTAAAACATGATTCCTTAACTCACGTTAGTTTTGAAAAACTTCATAATATCAAAACTTCTGCTTGGCTTAAATCTGATACTAGCGAAATTTTGATAATATCCCACATCCCGAAAGACATAATTTAAACACTAGTTTTCGAAATAATACCATACTAAGTCGAAAAGAATACCATACTAACAGAAACAATACATTTTTCGCACAATAATCAAACCTACACAGTAAGTTCTCAAAGCTTAGTCATTAATACATGCAAAACGAGTATACTTAACCAGGTCTCAACACAATGTAGATACAGTAAAACACACTCTGATTTTGAAATACATGTTTTAAAGTCACCCCACACTTCAAAAGTACCATTCCTACAGATCGTGAACCAAAAACGCAGACTCTGAAACAATAGCAACCTAACCCCTTGAATTCGATCACTTGGCTAGACCAAATATTTAAAACGAGCCAACTGAAATAATAAAACTTTATCACTTCTCTCAGGATTCTCCAATAACCCCTATTTTTCGGGAAACTCTCCACTAGATGTTTACAGCCCAACTCTCTTAAACACCGCGCTCTTTGTCTACTCCAAATTATCTATATAAACGCGAATGCGTCTTCATACATTAGTTTAGTTCTGAGTATACTATCAACTGCGATAGCTCCGCTAAACCTACTTCAACTTTGAAGTCCATTGTCCAACCTAGTGATAATCTAAAGGCACTAGTTTTTATACCCTTCGACCATTGAAAATGGTCAAAAAAGGGTATACTAACTTTGTGCAAAATGTATGTAACAGGCATAAGGAGGCGTGGCAGACCCCATTAAGTATATATATTCTTGCTCAGGATCACTAGCCGAGTCGATTGAGACATGTCCGTCTGTCTGTCCGTCTGTCCGTCTGTTTGTTTGAGACAACAGATCTCAGCTATTAAAAAAGCTAGAGACACCAAATTTGGCATGAAGGCTCCTATATTTCCGGGGCAGGTGAAGTTTATGTCAAATGTTTGATGCCACGCCCACCGCCCCCGTAAATCGGTAATTTACGATTATTAAGCAAAGTATTAACCTATAAAGTTCTGCTTTGATATGTATAAAGCTGAATGCAATATGAACATGTCCTCTAAATTACAATCCGATCGGACCAATAACACAGAAGTTATTCAAGTCAACGTTTTCAGTACAAATGTTCGGTACGAGCAGCAGCCGACGCGCTGCTTTGAGCAGTTGACGCCGACGTCGACGTTGCGTCGTGTCGCTTTACTCTTTACGTTCGTCGCTATGTGAGTGCGAGCGTGAGGGCTATATGTAGTAGAAGAATTTGTGCAAACTTTTTGTTTGAAATTATGAGTATAGTTACACGCTTGTAACGGATTTTTAAAATTGGGAGAAGGGTATCTTACTGTCGGGCGCCCGACTGTAGCCTTACCCACTTGTTCCTTTATGGAAATAATAAAAGTGTATAGTAAGAAAACAAAACCACTTTGTTTTCTTTTTTGTACTAAACTCAACGTCTGAATTCGTTAATATATATTTTAATATAAAAAACAAAATAACATTAACGTGTATGTCTATGTGTGAGCGAGTAAGCCATATGTATTAAAATAAGTTGGGAAGAATTCTCTGTCAGAAGTCATGAGTGTGTTTACATGTTTGGTACGGATGTTAAAGGGTATGTCTGTCGAGAGCGCCTATAATCTTGCCCACTTGCTTTTCTTTCATTATATTAAAATTTATATAAATATAAATTTATATATATTTTATGGTATATAAGCGTAAACTGAAAATCCATGGCCTCTTACAGTCACCGCGTGACTGTAGCCTTTCTGACTAGTTTTTGCTTTGTTGCTATCACATTTTGTCATTTTGTCGTATTGTGCATTATTCTACACATTTTGCGTAGCTTGTTAGGCCATGGATTTTAAAAAAAAGTACATTGTCTATTGGGTTTGTCGGAATGTTCGTAACAGGCAGAAGAAGACATCTGCGACCCCATGAACTATATATATTCTTGCTCACGATCACTAGCCGAGTCGATCTAGCCATGTCTGTCTGTCCGTCTGTATGAGCGTCTGATTCTCAGCTATTAGGAAAGCTAAAGACTCTAAATTTGGCATAGAGATTCCTGTATACCCTAGGTAGTAAACGCCCCCCGTAAATCAGAAATTCAATTTAAAATACGAGTTTTAATGAACTGGGATTTGGTAAAAGCCACTAGCCATATCTAAGCTTGAGAAGTATTGAGCACCACCGAGTCTGGCAATCTGGTCTGCAATAAGAGGTAGCGGATATCTATCATCAATTATATTCTCGTTAAAAATACGGTAGTTTCACAAAGACGATCATTTTTCTTTTTCACTAACATCATAGGATTAGCGAATGGAGAACAACTAGGACGAATAATATTTGACTTTAGTAGTTCCTCAATCTTCCACCGTACTTCATTTTTTTCTTTCTTACTGAGCCTACAAGGACTTCGCTGCACTGTCTTTTGGTGATAAATTAATTTAAATTCTAACTGTCCTCGAGTATTTGGAATTCCGATTTTAAACCAATCGGAGGTAGCGTTTTAGGATGTTCGTTAAGACTGTTTTCTTAGATTCATCTAATTCAGTATCGGAATGTAAAGCACCTTCATAGTTAGTCAACGTTAAGTAATCTACTATTTCGGTTCTATAAATTTGAAATTTAAACGGCATCCATAGTTACGCCAAAACATTGGCTTAGGATTTCCCGGCCAATCAATACCTTATGTTTCAAAAACTTATCCATAACTATATTCAACAAAATCTCAAAACAATATTGCTCAACATTAATATTACATAGAACTTGCTGAGTGCTAGCAATCGAATCATTACTTAGGCCATTCTTGCCCTTAAATTTATCGGACACGCTTTCCTTTACCAGATAACATTCAGCGCCAGAGTCGTAGGCATTGTCGTGTCCACTTGAACGGCCTTTTGAGCAAGATGATGCAAAATTTCCAACTTCGTCTTACTAGACACACCGTTACCATGGTTACTTTTTCCCTTTGTCTTGTACCTTCTCCAGACGAGCCCGACCCACGGCGTATTTGTGTCCTACCTTGTCACACTAGTTACACTTTATCTAAGATGTTGACTTAAACTTCTTGCGACCCGAGCCTGTTGCATCTGCTTCATCGTCTATGTTGCGCTTTTTGAAAAAGTGAGCTTGCAACTGTTCTTGTTGCTCGCTGCGAGCTTTCACATTATTGATAAAAAACCAGCGCGATAAATTATTGTCAATCTGCGCCATGTGAGGCAACGTTACACTCACAGCTGTCTTTTTTATGTCTTTTCCATTCTATTTTGACATAAATCTAGTGACGATATGGCTACCGTATTCAGCAAAACCTTTTTATGGCTTTGGTCGACCGTTTAAAATGCCTAATAAAATAGCAGCAGATGTCTCATTTCCAACCAAGCGCTGGATAATCAGTTCTTTGGACTGCTCCCAAGTCATGCCAGAGAAGCATATTTGAGAAAGCCACTGCGACGCGTTACCTTCCATTGCCTTGCTTTAAGCTATCACCAGGGTAGCGTAGCCCAATTCCTATTGTACTACCACGCAATATATCTCACATGTCGCCATCCCTCTATCCTATTCAGTCATCGCCTTACGAACAGACGTTACACAGCAGCTGAGTGCGTCTTTTTCGCTCAATTGCTGTGCATTGCAAAATTTGTAAAGAGGTACTTTCATGTACATGTATATATAGCGGTACTTGCATGTACAATGGTCAATATTGACCCCTTCTACGACATATAGAAATCAGCAAAATCGACAAGCCGTAAATTTTTCTATACCTGCTTGGGAACCATCGTTATCTGTTATTATTGAACATTATCTCTAATTTTAGATTATGTCGAAAAAAATACGTCCAGGTAATATTTTTACCTCGGATTCGGATAAAGGAGGTCTAAAAACATATATTACATGACAAGGTCATAACACCCATTATTATTGGGGCTTTGAAGTTTTTTCATGTTTTTTGAGGTTAAGTCGAAACTAAGAGGTGCAGGATACATTTTGATTAAAGAATCGAATTTAGAATGAGAAAACATATATATATTAACGAATTCAGACCGAGGTTTTAACAAAAAAAATAAAAACACAATTGTTTTAAGTTTATAAGTTAAACACTTTTTTATTTCTTCCGAAGGAAGAACCAGAGCCTTTGGATTATCTAGGGTTTGATAACAGACTTTGGTGAGCTATCGCGGTTGATAGCGTACTCGGTGCTCGGGAGTAAACTGAAAGTTTACTGAACTAAACTGAACTGCTGCTTAGATGCGTGCCTGGGTTTATATAGGCAAAGTGGGTGTTAAGAGAGCAAACTCTTTAAGAGAGTTTGGCTAATTTTGATTCTAATGTTCTCTTTAAGAGAGTTTGGCTAATTTGACTTTAATGTTCTCTCATTGAGAGAGGGAGAGGTTCCCAAAAAATAAAGGTAATTGGAGAATCCTGAGACAAGTGCCTGAGCGGAAACTCGGGTGATAAAGTTATGTTATTTCAGTTGGCTCGCTGTAAACTTTGGGCGGAGACCCGGGTGTTGAAGCTTTATTATTTCAGTTGGCTCGCTATAAACATTAGGGCTAGCCAAGTGATCGAATTGGGGGACAATTATTTGGGTGATGAAGCTTTATTATTTCAGTTGGCTCGCTGTAAACATTGGGGCTAGCCAAGTGATCGAATTGGGGGACAATTATTTGTTATTGTTTTTAGATTTAAGATCTGTGGGAACCTTTAGATTTATGATCTGTGGGAACCAAAGTTAATCGAAGGGCTCTCGTTCTTTGATTACATATTGTGCTTATACGTTAATGTGTGTATGTGCGTTTTACAATAATGTGCGTGTGTGTGTGGAATTGGGGAGTTTAAAGTGTGGGTGTAGAATGGATATGTCACTTCCCCATCCTTAAGAAAAAGGCCTGTCCTCAGGCAATAACTTTAGGGTACAATACAGGGGTACTCACTGAAGGTACATTATTTTCTATTTCAGGACTTATGATAGTTTCATTTTCTGGATTTTGATTCTTGAATTTTACAATTAATTTTTGTGGTATAGTTTTATATTTATAAATGAAGTACAATGCTGCGATTATAATTATTATTACTAATGTTGTAACTGTTATTATTTGGAAGATATTACTAGTTTGAGTGTGTTGTTCAATTATTTCTTTTGCCTGAATGTATTCAAGTGGATCAAGTTTTGTTACATTATTGTTTACATAGATAGTTTGAGTGTAGTCTAACATTGTGTTGGTAATCAAAATTTCTTCTAACTGAATGGAACAATTAAATGCTTTTATCATGTTATTACCTTCTATTATAATTTCTCTATTGATACAATTTTGGTTTAACGTAGTTTTGGGAAGGTTCCAAGTTGTGATTATATTAGGTTCAACGTATTTTATTTCAAAATCAGAACGTGTTTTACTGTATCTACATTGTGTTGAAACTTGGTTAAGTATACCTGTTATGCATTTATTTATGACCAAGCTTTGAGAACTTGCTATGAAAGTTTGGTTATTATGCGAAAAATATTTGTCATGTATTGTTTCAGTTAGTATGTTATTATTTTCGTCGGGGTATGGTATTATTTGGAAAATAGGTGTTTTAATTATTTCTCTCGGAATGTGGGATATTATCAAAATTTCGTTAGTGTCAGATTTAAGCCAAGCAGAAGTTTTGATATTAAGAATTTTTTCAGAATTTACGTGAGTTAGGGAATCATGTTCTAAAAGTTTTGGATTGAAGATACCTAAGCGTGTCAGTTGCATACCAAGTTCTATGTCTTCTATGTATTCGGTGAATTGTTGTAAGTTGAAGATTAGTAAGGCTAACATTTGATCTCCTTCAAAATTATTGTTTAAATGATTGGTTAATTCTATTCCTTCATTAATGGCTTCTATTACATGGTTGAGTTCGCTTATTTGTACGTTGTTTTTGGAAATGTTACCTATTTGTTGTTGTAATTCTTCTTTATCTTCTTGATCTAATGTGCCGAATAAGTATTTGTAGATAGTTCCCATAAAATTTGCAAGACCGCGTTTGTTACGCTTTGCAATTCTAATGCCATTCATTTCTCTATTGAGTTTCTCTGTTAGGTACTGAATTTGTGGTAAATTTTCAAAGACTTGTGTTTGTTTGATAAGTTCTTCATAGATAATTTCGGTTTTAGTTAAATTAATGGATAAGTAATGATATTCATAGTTTATAGGTAAATCAATTGATCCGGTTTGAAATATTAAGTAGCCGTTTTTGGCCTGGATAGGGGTTACTTCTAGGTTTTGCGTGCTAATTGTTGATAGTAGGCATAACATGATTATCATGAACGGAAGTAGGCCTGGAATTATCATTATTATATTTACTTTTATTAATTTTCTTTTTCTTTTTAAACTTAGATTTATAATGTATTATCTTTCTACCTCTATTTGTTTCTTCAAAATGTTTATCATCTATTTGTCTTAAGTTTCCTGTCTTTCTGAATGGGTTAGTTGTTTTTGATCTAACCAGAGGAGATTCTCTGAAATTAGTGTCTATACTGTAGTCTTGTCTACTTTCGTTGAGCTTGTCAATTTTGTCTATTTTATTTTGCTGCGTGTTATAGGCAGGGGTTCCTGCATAAATGAAGATGTCTGCTGGTGTTCGACCAGTTGTGTTGTGTTTTGTTTTATGATTGTATACGTAAAGTATTTTTTCGAACTTAGTGAATTGGTTTTCTGGTTCATTCTCGCTTGTTATTATTCTTAGTTTTTCGTTGACAGTTTTATGAAATCTCTCAATATCAGAAATTCCATTTTTACTCGTTGTTATGTTTAGAGTTACTCCTTCTGAATCTAACCAGAGCACATGCACATGAAAGCGGAGTCTTTGTCGGCTTTTATTTCTATGGGTTTTCCCATGTCATTGAATATACGTAAAATAGCTCTTTTAGCTTCAAGCCAATCTCTACTATTTACTTCTATCAGGGAGGCGTATTTAGAATAAATGTCAATACATGATAGGAATTGTTTATTGTTTATTAAATAAAAATCCATGACATACTTGTCTCTGGGGTTAAATGTTTCTGGGGTTGTTTCCAGGGCTAATTTTGTATTTCTATGTTCGGTTTTCGCAATGTTACAGATTTCACATTCATTTATAATGTTTTGGATAAGTTTTTGATAATCGGGGTAATAATAGAGTTCTTTGAACTGAAGAGTGAGTTTTTCTATGCCTGGGTGTAATAATTCTTTATGTGCTTTGAGGATAATTTCTTTAAATTGAGCATATGTTTGGATATCTATTAGTTTACTACTGGTTCTCATAGTTTTAGTGAAATTGTCGGGACTTATAATTTGAATATAAGCATTTTGAAAGACTTTAAAGTCGGCTTCATTAGGGAAGTAAATAACACTTTTCTTAGTGCAGAGGTATTCTTTAATTAGGTCTTTGGCAAAGGTGTCGGTCATTTCTTTATAACTAATTTTTATTCTGGTTTTATGAAAGTATCTTATTATTTGGACATCGTCAAAAGTGTCTTTTAAGAATTCTAATTGTCTGTTATAGTAATTGAGGGGTCTTTCGGTTAAGGAAATGTGGCTTTGATTGTCTTCTTGTGCGCTATGCACAGTAGCTGCTGTGGTAATGGAAATTGGGTTATCTTCTCCTAGGAAGTTTTCTTGAATTTGAACTCTGGATAAGGCATCAGCGACATGATTTTCCTTACCAGGTAGGTATTGGATATTATAATCATATTCATTTAGCTTTATTTTCCATCTTTGTAATTTCATATTGGGTTCTTTTACGTTACTTAGCCATACAAGTGGCCTATGATCGCTTAATATTTCGAACTTTCTACCGAATAGGTAAGATCTGAAATATTTTGTTGCCCATACTATAGCTAATAGTTCTTTTTCTATTGCTGCGTAATTGAGTTCGTGTTCGTTAAGAGTTCTGCTTGCATAGCAAATGGGTTTATGCTCTTGAGATAATACAGCACCTATAGCTATATTACTCGCATCTGTTGTTAATGAAAATTTCTTTTCGAAGTTAGGGTATATTAGTATTGGATCGGACGTGATGAGTACTTTTAGTTTTTCGAAAGCGGACATGTAATCGTTATCTTCTGTATTGATTATTGCTCCTTTTTTTAATTTGAGTGTCATTGGTTTTGCTATTTTTGCAAAATTGGGGATGAACTTACGGTAAAATCCGCAGAGTCCAAGAAAAGATTTTATTCCTTTTGTGGTTTTAGGAATGGGAAAATTAACAATTGCGTTTATTTTGTTAGGGTTCGGTTTTATACCGTCTGTTGTGATAATGTGACCAAGAAATTCTGTTTCTTTCTTTAGAAATTCACATTTGTCAAGTTGCAATTTTAAGTTAGCTGATCGTAGCTTTTCGAATACTCTTTCCAATGATATTATGTGTTCCTCTAATGAAGTGGAATAAATGATAATATCATCTAAGTAAACTAGACAATCCTTGTAGATTAAATCTTCTAGGAGGTTGTTCATGCAACGTTGAAAAGTTGCTGGTGCATTTTTCAGACCAAAGGGCATACGAAGATATTCGTAATGTCCGTGTTTTGTTGAAAATGCTGTTTTGGATATTGATCGCGGGTCCATTTGAATTTGATGGAAACCTTTAGCTAAATCAATAGTTGAGAAGTATTGACAGCGTCCAAGCTTGTCTAATATTTCGTCCATTACAGGAATAGGGAATTTGTCGTCAATGGTTATTTCATTGAGACTGCGATAGTCTATGACTAATCGAAATTTTGGTTTGCCAGAAGCATCGCTTTTCTTTGGGACAATCCAAATTGGAGAACAATAAGGGGATTTAGATTTCCTAATTATATTTTGTTCTATCATTTCGTTAATTTGTTTGTTGACCTCTTGATCAAACGCTTGGGGGTATTTATAAGGTTTTTTGTAAATAGGGTCTTCGTGCTTTGTAAGAATAGAATGTTTAATCGTACTTGTGAAGGTCAAATTTTCACCTTCTCTGTACTGAATATCATTGTATTCTAGCAAGACATGCGAAAGTTGTTCCCTTTCTTCTGTATTCAGATGTTCCAATCTGAATACATTGGATTCTCTTAACTCGTCGTCTAAGGCGTAGTTAGAGGGTATTTCTAGAAGGGCTTCTTCTATGGGAGGTGTGTTAAGAGGGGTTTCCTCAGTTTTAGAAGTCTTGTGATCTTCTAACTTAGATGACTTGGGGTACTCATTGGTGACCTTGGACTCATCTTTTATTAAGTGGGGTTTCCGCTTAATTTTTAGGAGGGTTTTCTCCTTTTTTTGGGGTAAGTAGAGGGGTTTCCTCTGTGTTAGATGACTTAGGGCACTCATTGGTAGCCTTGGACTCATCTGTTTGGGTGTGGTCGTACCACATTTTAAATGGATATCCATTTATATTGACCGTTTGAGTTGAGTAGTTAATTTGAGCATTAGTTGACTCTAAATAATTTCTACCTAACAGTAAGTCATATTTTTCTGAGAAATTGTGAATAAAGAAAGTTTGTTTAGTAGGACATAGTTTGCTTGAATGCAATGAAACGCTTTGGTTTAATACTATGGTGCCATTTATAGTGTGGACTTTTACTTTAGAAGGTTTGGTTGGGAAATTAAAAAAATTTTGTTTTATAATATTGATAGATGAACCAGTGTCTACTAGGCATCTAAGGGTAATATTATTCATTTTGATTTTTAAGAATGGGTTTCCTCTTCCTCTGAGTCGCTTTCCGATTCCGAGGCTGGTTGAAGAAAATTTTCGCCTGTGTCCATTTTGTGTTGGCCACTGGCACTTTCTCTTTGCCTTTTAACTGGGGGGTTTGGTGCATTGCTACCTTGTTGTTGGTGATTAAGGGAATTTTGGGCTCTACCTAAATTTAGTTTTTGCTTAAATTCATTGAAATCTTGTGGGCTTGATTCCACTGGTTTGGAACTAGTGCTTGGATAAGATTTATTTGTGGCATATATTGCATTGCTCACGAAATTTTGATTTTGTCCTTTACTCTTTGAGTTTGGGGAAGGGTTTGAATTAGAATTATTTTGGGGTTTTGTTCGGTCGTTGTAAGTTACTTCGTATACGCCTTCTTCTTGCGCTACTTGTTTAAGTTTGGATACTGTTGATATATCGGATCTAGCAAGAGTCATAAATAGCCTATCAGGTAACTTTCTCTTGATTACAGTTTTAATTGTGGTGTTTAAAGCAGTTGTGTAAACTATGGTGTTATTAAGATCGTTCTCTAACATGAGTTTGTTTGATATGATAAATGACTTAGTTTCTAAATCTTCGACGAACTTACGGATACTTCCAGGGAAGGGTGTGTTGTAGAGACGTCGTAGCAGCTCCTCACATGGTGTCTGGGTTTTGTACTCGTCGATAAGGGCATTCATCAGGTCTGGCCAGCTTCTGGCTCCGGATAGTTGGGATACGCGTTGGGCATCTCCTGCGAGTTGCATCTCGATTGCACTGAAGAACACATGCTTCTGTCTGGGGTCACTTGTTGGGTATAACTGAAGTACGAACTCGATCCTTTTTATAAAGGCACTGAGCTCTTGAGTGTTTCCGTTGAATGCAGGTATTTGTCTAATTTGACCTAACGCCTGATTCAAGTGGGGCTCCGACAACAGTTGAATTTGTTCGGTTGCCATGATTTTGTTGTTTTTGTTTTAGCAGAGTTTTTTTTTTTTTTTTTTTTGTTGATGGTTGTTTTTACACTTTTATGGTGGGTTGTTTTTACACTTTTATTGTTCTTTGTATGCAGTAGATTGACTATTGCGTGTCAATCACCGACTTTACGTGAAGTTCTTTGGCGGATAAAACGATTTAGTTGTATTACGATGCACTTTTACCTAGCGCCGATTCGCGTGGTTCAATCACAAAAAGATACGCTTGGTCGTACAAGGATCTTTTATCACTAGATTGATTTTAGTAAACGAGTCGCACAACTTTTTCTTTTTATCCTACCGGCTGCGCCATTAACGAATTCAGACCGAGGTTTTAACAAAAAAAATAAAAACACAATTGTTTTAAGTTTATAAGTTAAACACTTTTTTATTTCTTCCGAAGGAAGAACCAGAGCCTTTGGATTATCTAGGGTTTGATAACAGACTTTGGTGAGCTATCGCGGTTGATAGCGTACTCGGTGCTCGGGAGTAAACTGAAAGTTTACTGAACTAAACTGAACTGCTGCTTAGATGCGTGCCTGGGTTTATATAGGCAAAGTGGGTGTTAAGAGAGCAAACTCTTTAAGAGAGTTTGGCTAATTTTGATTCTAATGTTCTCTTTAAGAGAGTTTGGCTAATTTGACTTTAATGTTCTCTCATTGAGAGAGGGAGAGGTTCCCAAAAAATAAAGGTAATTGGAGAATCCTGAGACAAGTGCCTGAGCGGAAACTCGGGTGATAAAGTTATGTTATTTCAGTTGGCTCGCTGTAAACTTTGGGCGGAGACCCGGGTGTTGAAGCTTTATTATTTCAGTTGGCTCGCTATAAACA
Source organism: Zaprionus kolodkinae (assembly GCA_018901885.1). Taxonomy (NCBI): domain Eukaryota; kingdom Metazoa; phylum Arthropoda; class Insecta; order Diptera; family Drosophilidae; genus Zaprionus; species Zaprionus kolodkinae. The sequence continues at coordinate 137,347 of JAEIFM010000268.1, read as the reverse complement.
TTAGGGCTAGCCAAGTGATCGAATTGGGGGACAATTATTTGGGTGATGAAGCTTTATTATTTCAGTTGGCTCGCTGTAAACATTGGGGCTAGCCAAGTGATCGAATTGGGGGACAATTATTTGTTATTGTTTTTAGATTTAAGATCTGTGGGAACCTTTAGATTTATGATCTGTGGGAACCAAAGTTAATCGAAGGGCTCTCGTTCTTTGATTACATATTGTGCTTATACGTTAATGTGTGTATGTGCGTTTTACAATAATGTGCGTGTGTGTGTGGAATTGGGGAGTTTAAAGTGTGGGTGTAGAATGGATATGTCACTATATAAGTTATGAGTTATGAGCTAGATCCCCATCACATGTAGTGTGCTAAGCTTGACGGAAGGTGACACTAGGTTTTTCTCACTTTTAACCCGACGCTCGAGCGAGTCACTTGTCAAGGAGAAGCTTGTTATAAAAAACACTAACAAAATTAATTAAAATATAAAGAACCAAGGTGATCCAGAACCAAGGGAGCAGAACCGGCGTTAGAAGCTGGAATGCGACTTTACTTAACTAGGTGAGGCTATGCGGCTGCGAGAGCCGAAATAACTTAGGCAAACAAGGTTTGCCTTAACTGGCGCCCGAGCAGTCTGAACTCTGACTACCGGTGGCAATGGTATTTAAACAAATTATAAAATATAAACAATAAAAAAAGATAAAAGTTAACCAAAATATGCTGAAGCAGTGACAGTAGTGACAACGTGAGAGTTCCCATATTGTCTAGTGGTCAGGATATCCGGCTCTCACCCGGAAGGCCCGGGTTCAATTCCCGGTATGGGAACCGAGAGTGGAACATTAAAATGTAAAGAGAAACGACTACCCGCCGCGGTGAGTATGCCGTTACTGTCTGTAGCGGGACAACATTCTTCACGGGCGCAAAAGAGTCGTACATAACAAAATATAAAGACTACCCGCCGCGGCGTTAATACCGGCGGTTTGCCTACACTCGCTGTAGCCTATTCGCGAGTGCAATGTACATAGTGTCGAACCAATAAAAGAAGAATAAATGAGATAATCACCGAATAAATTCTGATTAAAGTGTGAGGCAATCTGCTGGATAGGCTGAGGCACCCGAGAAAGCTGCCCAGTAGATTGTGTGGCAACCGTACCATTAGTAGGCCAAGGCCCAAAAGGAAAAATACGGACCACCGCGCCCAGTACTAAGTTCGACTGCTCACTAAACTCGCTCGTCACTGTCGCTTCATACCCAAATTATTCAAACCTTATTTGCCTAAAGAAAAGATAAAACATAAATAAATATAAAAGAATGATAAACGAATATCGAAAAAAACAATGCCAACCAATAGTTTTTACTAGATTTTTCGAAAACACCATTCTTTTTTTTCCTAGATCATAAGGAAAAACAAAATACATACACGGAAAAAAACACTAATTGAAATCATAAGAAAAGACAAAACACATACACGGAAAAGAAACACTAATTGAAATCATAAAAAAAAACAACACATGTGAGTTAACATAGAGTTAACATACAGGAGTTAACGAGACTGTCTGTAACGTTTCCACGTTCGCCGGCCACCTGACATTTGAGCCGTTTGGCAACACTAGATCAACACTTTTAGGTGACAGGGCTAGCTTCGCGTTAAGAATATTTTGTACTTAGTTTTTAGTTGAACTTTGACGATTAAAGAGTTCAGTATCGTAACAGGACAAAGTCTTTTTATTTGGAACATTAATCTGAATAAATTAATAACTGGCGCCCAACGTGGAAAAACCCGAGTGAAATCAACTCACATTTTTTCGATACAGAAGTACGAAACAAATAAATAAAACAATTAAACTTTCATATAATTACAAAGATAAAACCCTGACCTTAAGACCAAAAGAACTGTGGCTGGCTTGGTGTATAAAATTGTATTATATTGAAAAACATAAAATAAATAAAGAAAATAACAACCAAACCAATAAAAAAAAAACGACAACTAAAACGGCAGCAAGCAGCAACTGACAATCGCCACCAACAACAACAACGAAGAGCAAAGAAACTGATGACAGCGGAAGAAGCACCAACAGAAGTAAACGGCAGCAAGCAGCAAGTGACAACCGCCACCAGCAACAACAACGAAGGGCAAAAAAACTGATGACAGCGGAAGAAGCACTAGCAGAAGCAGCTATTAATTTTATAAAAAAACATGTGAGTAGAGTGCTCATTTTTTACAAAACTGAAAAATAAAAATCCGAGAATAGAAACAAAATTTCAATCTAAGGGCATTTCAAAATCTATCTTTGTAAGGAAAATTTTTTGGCCCTCTATATTTGAGCAACCTTATGAGTGACAGTGAATTGGAGGAGCTGGTGTCTGATATTTCTCAACGACTAAAAGAAATTAAGATAGAACGAAGCACTGCTAATAGTGAAAATAATTGGTGGTCCGATCAACGATTAATAGGCAAAATGAATATTGATGCTAATAGTTTAAAATTCTAATCGAGACTGCAGTCAATGCTGCACTCGACCACCAAGCAAAAAGTTTTGCATCGAAGTTACAAGAAGTAGAAGATAAATTCAAAAGTTCTCAAATAACCACACCAGAGGTTGAGGTATTTAAAGACGCAGAGATAGATACGAGCGTCGAGTGCCATGAGACACTTGACATTGTAAAATCAGTCCCCGAATTCGAAGGGAAACATGAGACATACGTGTCTTGGCGAAAAGCTGCACACACAACATACAAAGTTTTTGAGGTATACCAGCGCAGTTCAAAACATTACCAAGCATTGGGTATTATAAGAAACAAAATAAAGGGCCCTGCTGACATGGTGCTGTCCTCATATGACACACCACTGAATTTCAAAGCCATTATAAATAGATTAGACTTTACGTACGCTGACAAGCGACCAATCTATTTAATAGAACAAGAGCTGTCAACACTTCGTCAAGGAAACTTGACATTGATAGAATATTATGATGAAGTTGAGCGAAAGCTTACGCTCCTCGTAAATAAAACTATCATTATATATGACGCTTACTTGGCTGCTTCTCTCAATGAGAAATACAGAGCAGATGCTTTAAGAGTATTTATCTCTAGAACTAAGAAACAGCTAAGCGACATACTCTTCTCAGCGTAAAGGATTTGCCATCGGCCTTAGCATTAGCTTAAGAGGTCGAGTCAAATCACGAACGCTTTCATTTTGCAAATAATTATGCAAAAAGTCTGGAAGACAGGGTTCAGCGAAATGAGCAACGTAATCAAAAACAACAGACTACAGAAAGCTCGCAGCAAGATAAAAACCCATATTATCTTAAACCGCGAGTACGTAATAATGGCCCGCCTCAAAGGCAAGAGGCAAAAAAAATGTTTTATGCATCTCTTTAACACTACAACAACATTTTTCATTTTGCCGAACCTTTCAACATTTGACGGCATAATAGGACTAGACCTACTTAACAGAGTCAACGCTACACTAGATTTTAAAAATAAGATATTGCGTACCGAATCTGGATCTGAGGAAATTCAGTTCCTAAGGTGCGCAAATGTAAATTTCACAGAAGAGAGGTCCCAGAAAAAATAAAAAAAGAATTTCAGGAAATGCTGAAAGCTAGAACTAATGTCTTCGCAGACCCTAACGAAGCCCTTCCATACAACACTAACATTGTAGCGACTATAAGAACGGAAAATGAGGACCCGATATATTCAAAATTATACCCCTATCCGATGGGAGTGACTGATTTTGTAAACGCAGAAACAGAAAGTCTGCTAAAAGATGGTATAATAAGACCATCACGATCCCCCTATAATAATCCTGTGTGGGTAGTAGACAAAAAAGGAACAGACGAAAAGGGAAACAAAAAGAAAAGACTTGTAATTGACTTCAGAAAATTGAACTCTAAAACTATTGCCGACAAATACCCCATACCCAATATTGTAGCCATACTGTCAAATCTTGGTAAAGCAAAGTATTTTACAACGCTTGACCTAAAATCAGGATTTCACCAAATCCTTCTTGCAGAAAAAGATAGAGAAAAAACAGCTTTTTCTGTAGGTAACGGGAAATATGAGTTTTGTAGACTGCCTTTTGGACTAAAAAATGCCCCTAGTATTTTCCAAAGGGCTATTGACGATGTGCTTAGAGAGAAGATCGGAAAACCATGCTATGTTAACGTTGATGACGTAATCATTTTTTCAGAAAGCATGGAAGAGCACGTGCAGCCCATCGCATGGGTATTAGATCAATTGTATCAGGCAAATATGAGAGTTTCATGGGAAAAGTCACAGTTTTTCAGAGTAAAGGTCGATTATCTCGGATTTGTGGTCTCTCGGGGGGCATTTCAACAAACCCTAGCAAAGTTGAGGCAATAAGCAAGTTTCTAAAACCGACAACCTTGTTTCATGTTAGATCATTCTTGGGTCTAGCAGGTTACTATAGGTGTTTTATAAAGGACTTCGCCTCGTTAGCTAGACCGCTAACGGATATTCTGAAAGGAGACAATTGAAAAATTGAGAAATTGAAAAATGTTCTGATTTCGGAAGATGTTATGCTACTTTACCCTGATTATCAGAAATCATTTGACCTGACAACCGACGCCTCGTCCACCGGCCTAGGAGCAGTCCTATCTCAAGATGGGAAGCCGATTACTATGATATCCAGAACTCTTAAGGACCACGAGTTACATTTCGCAACAAATGAGCGCGAATTACTCGCAATAGTGTGGGCTCTTAAAAACCTAAGAACTTATCTTTATGGCGTACAGAATTTGAACATCTACACTGATCACCAACCCCTTACCTTTGCGGTCTCAAATAAAAATCCTAATGCAAAGATTAAAAGGTTGAAGGCTTTCATTGACGACCATAATGCAAAAATTTTTTATAAGCCAGGGAAAGAGAATAATGTAGCTGATGCTTTGTCCCGACAAAGTTTTTTTGCCCTTGAAGAGGATGCGTCTTCCGATGTTGCAACCATACACAGCGAAGAATCACTAACTTACACTATCGACTCTTCTGATAAGCCTATAAACTGTTTTAGGAATCAAATTATTTTAGAAGAAAATGCGGTAGCTTCAACACGTACTATAATTATTTTTGGTCAGAAAACAAGGCACATCATACATTTTAACGATAAACAAAAACTAATGGAGTTGATGTTTGATGCGGTTAACAAAGATGTAGTGAACGCAATTGCATGTGACCTACCAATTCTCGCATTTGTTCAGAACAAACTAGTGGAAAAATTTCCATCCAAAAAATTCTGGCATACTAAGCGAATGGTCATTGATGTTTTTGATAAGAATGAACAGAAAGAAATATTTATTGCAGAACATAACCGAGCACACAGAGCAGCTCAAGAAAATGTAAAACAAATAATGCAAGATTATTTTTTTCCGAAAATGACTCGCTTAGTAAACGAAACTTTAGTCAACTGCAAAATTTGTAACAGAGCCAAATACGATCGGCATCCACAAAAGCAAGTTATTGGTGAAACACCCATTCCTTCCCAAGTAGGAGAAATACTACACATTGACATTTTCTCAACGGACAAAAAGTACTTTTTAACTTGCATAGATAAATTTTCAAAATTCGCCATTGTGCAACCGATAGCCTCCAGAACCATTATCGATATAGAACCGCCAATACTACAACTTATGAATTTTTTCCCAAATACCAAAACCATTTACCTTCTCTAAATTCCGAAACAATAAAATCACTATTAAATAACCGTTTTAATGTCCAAATCTCCAACGCTCCACCCCTACACAGCTCATCGAATGGGCAAGTAGAAAGATTTCATAACACTCTTGCAGAAATAGCGCGGTGCCTGAAAATAGAAAAACACCTGAATGACACAGTTGAACTGATTCTTCAGTCAACTATTGAATACAATAAAACAATACACTCTGTTACCAACAAAAAACCAATCGAGATAATACATTACTCTGCACCAGATTTTGAAGCAGGTATAAAGGACAAAATGAATAAAGCTCAGGAAGCACAGATGAAAAGGTTGAATGAAACTAGAAGGAATAGAATTTTTCAAGTAGGTGAAAGAGTTTTTTTTAAATCAAATAGAAGATTGGGTAATAAATTAACTTCCTTGTATGAAGAAGAGGTAATAGAAGCCGACCTGGGAACAACAGTTCTCATTAGGGGGGAGGGTGGTCCATAAGGACAATTTGAAATAATAACTTTTTTTTATTAATATTTTTTTATTCAGTATTTTGATCGTGCTACTTCTCGGAAATAGCCGAGGAAACTAAAGCATTAATGAATCATTTTTCCTAATCACACATAAAAAAGATTTTAGAATCTGATATAGGTCATTATATTACAGAGACATTATTAGATACAGTGAAAATTTAACATAGAAACGCTAGGAGTATTAACATTCTTGGTACTGCTCTAAAGGTGGTAGCAGGAACTCCTGATTTTGACAACTTTGACAGGCTAATTTTAGCAATTTTTAATTGAATCAATAGACAAACAAGTTGCTATAAATACAAGAGTGCAGGAAAAAATCAATAAACTAACGGACACAATAAACATAGTAATCAATAATGAAAAAACAAAACAAATCGACACCGGCCACCTCTATGAAACACTTCTCGCAAGGGATCGAATTTTGATTTTAGAACTTAAAGCATAAATATTGTCAGTAACCCCTGCAAAGATTGAAATTGTAAGCCCCACCATTCTTGATTCTAAAGATTTAGAAATTTTATTAAATGAGCACTCTACAAAGTTTTGTTAGACGATAATTTTTACATTTTATTATTAAATTCCCAAGCCCTAGTTAAGTTTGTAAAAAGGTCACTCTATTACCTTTCTAACACAATGACACAATAATAAATTTTACTGGATATAAGAGCGTAGCGGATTGCGATAATCATATTCTGGCGATTGGAAACTGCAGTACTACCCTCACATCAACATTCTGCAGAGAACTCCCTTTTACAACTTGCGCACAACAGCTGCACGCCGGCACTACTCGTTCCAGCCACCTCGAACAAGTTGAAGTCGTGGATGACGGTGTCATATTTATCAACAATGGAATGGCAACCGTTAAAATGTCTAGCGGCACGGAGAAGACTATCTACAGCACATTCCTTTTAACGTTCGAAGATGAAGTTAAAATAAATGGATCTTTGTTCCGCAACTCGAGAGCCACAGTTCAACGTCACCCAGGTTCGGCGGCAGCGGCACTCCTCAATATCACTGGACATCAAGAGGTTTTGAGCCTGCCATATCTACAACGACTGAACATTCAAAATCTGAGGTACATCGGCGACATCGAAAAACAACTCGTTACAAAACCTACAACCTTCAGTGTAACTATGCTTATCGTGGCAATCATTGGACTCTCCATTTGGAAGACGTATCAGAACCGCATGAGAGCAGGAAAATCAGCTTCCTTGTGAACTGCCATCGACAACTTAAGGAAGTCCGAGGACGGCCTTCAACTTAGTGAGGGAGGAGTTAACATAGAGTTAACATACAGGAGTTAACGAGACTGTCTGTAACGTTTCTACGTTCGCCGGCCACCTGACATTTGAGTCGTTTGGCAACACTAGATCAACACTTTTAGGTGACAGGGCTAGCTTCGCGTTAAGAATATTTTGTACTTAGTTTTTAGTTGGACTTTGTTGATGATTAAAGAGTTCAGTATCGTAACAGGACAAAATCTTTTTATTTGGAACATTAATCTGAATAAATTAATAACTTGTATACGAAAAAACACTAATCGAAGATCAACACAAGTTGTAAGGGTGAGTGAAACCACATTTAAAATAAATCCAGTCAGTGCTTTTCAAGCCAAAGAGATTTCCGTGAATACCAGCAGGACATATTTTCGCATAAACAAAAGGTCTTGGTTGTCCGTCAGCAGTCCTGTCTGATTCTACAAACTCCGCTGCCCGTCTATTAAAGGAAATGTAGGTAGCTAGAGCCTTGTCTGAACATTCGAGGGACAAGGCCCTTTACGTTTTTATTCGCGGAGTCGGTAACGATGCCTCTAGGTTACTAGTTATGCGTAGACCAAAGGATTTGCAGGAAGCCTACTTCTTTTGTAGGGAGTTGCAGGCGGTTGCTCCGAGAGGAGGTTCGTTTGCCCAGCCCACGCCACCGGCCCATTTCGCACCGAACACCCGATTTTACCGGCCGGAAGGCGCTCCTCGTCATACTTCTTCTTATCAGGCCCGAGATACGGTGGTTCCCAAAATTTTAACCGTTTCCAGAGTCCAAGACCGACCATTAAGATGGAATCAAACCGGTCGGGTCAGTCACACAGCTCCGGTTACAGGGCTCTTTCGAACGAAGGTTCCGGTATGAAGAGAATATTGCCCGAGTACCAAAATCCGTTCCAAAACCAAAACCGGCAAAATTTTTTATAAATCTGATATACGGAATTGAGAAGACATTGGTTTGTTTGTGTTCGTTTCACAATCTTTTCATTAAAAATAATAATAATACACACACTCATTTCCTTTAAAAATAAACACACGACAAGTAAATTTCTTTACACACTTCACCCTATATTTTGAAGTTAATATAAGTAGTTACCATTAAAGCAATGTTACTCATAAGTTTATCTTCTCTAATCAATGTCGCAAGCATCGTTTTCGCCCACGCGGTGGGAGCCGCGGAGATCTTCAAATATGAGGCTCCACTTGTGCCATTACAGGAGGGCACAGCCTGGCGTGTCAAGGGCCAATTCAAGCTGGCACACGTTATTTCCTTGAGTAGGCTCGGATCACTGATTCAGGAGGTTCAACACGGCGCTATTAAAAGATCCCAGGATTACTGGACTGGATCGAGTCCGCTTGGAAGTGGATTGCGAGCTCATCCAGACGTGTCAGTTGGCGAAATCAGGAATCGTCAACTCTCGTTTGCTGGACCACGAGAAGGTGCAGGCAATTTTGACTGAGGCCGGGAACTTGCCATACCAGAATGCGGTCGAGGCACTGAAATTTTTCCGCTCGCCAGTAATAACGGATGGAACGGTGCTGTTGTATATTGTGGCAATACCCAAGGTCGCCCCCAAGGAGTACCGGCTGCTTCTTTTTATCCGGCAACCTTTGAGGGAAAGCAAATCATGATCAAACATAGCAAGGTCGCTGTAAATTATAGCGGAACTTATGCCTTTCCATATGTTACGGTTTGCTCGGAGAAGAGCCGTCGGAAGATGAACGAAACCAGCTGCATCCCTATGTTGCTAAAGGGCGGCCAGGCGAGATGCAACATCCTAAGGAATAACGAAGCTCGCATAGAGCTGGTCGAAGACGGGACAATCTTCTTGACCAACTTCAACTTGAGAGAATTAAACGTTTTTAATTAACAACAAAAGAGACGCGGTGGCTCGGATTATCAACGTTATAAATTTATTGCTGCTGCTTGCGACGGTTGCTACTCGAGAGTGACTTTCATACATTCTTTTTGCGATGTGTAGCCAGAGCTTGGCTACGGATTCGCGAATTTACCGTTGGCTATTGCCGATCAACTAAGGCTTAAGAGAGCATGCTTAAACTAACTTTTAAAGAGAGCATGCTTAAATACAAGTTAACGTAGAGTTAACATACAGGAGTTAACGAGACTGTCTGTAACGTTCCCACGTTCGCCGGCCACCTGACATTTGAGCCGTTTGGCAACACTAGATCAACACTTTTAGGTGACAGGGCTAGCTTCGCGTTAAGAATATTTTGTACTTAGTTTTTAGTTGGACTTTGACGATTAAAGAGTTCAGTATCGTAACAGGACAAAGTCTTTTTATTTGGAACATTAATCTGAATAAATTAATAACTGGCGCCCAACGTGAAAAAACCCGAGTGAAATCAACTCACATTTTTTCGATACAGAAGTACGAAACAAATAAATAAAACAATTAAACTTTCATATAATTACAAAGATAAAACCCTGACCTTAAGACCAAAAGAACTGTGGCTGGCTTGGTGTATAAAATTGTATTATATTGAAAAACATAAAATAAATAAAGAAAATAACAACCAAACCAATAAAAAAAAAACGACAACTAAAACGGCAGCAAGCAGCAACTGACAATCGCCACCAACAACAACAACGAAGAGCAAAGAAACTGATGACAGCGGAAGAAGCACCAACGGCAGCACGCAGCAAGTTTCTGAAACCGACAACCTTGTTTCATGTTAGATCATTCTTGGGTCTAGCAGGTTACTATTGGTGTTTTATAAAGGACTACGCCTCGTTAGCTAGACCGCTAACGGATATTCTGAAAGGAGACAATGGTAAGGTTAGTGCTGGTCGATCCAAGAAAATACCAGTGAACCTTGACGAAAAGCAATGTCAAACATTTGAGAAATTGAAAAATGTTCTGATTTCGGAAGATGTTATGCTACTTTACCCTGATTATCAGAAACCATTTGACCTGACAACCGACGCCTCGTCCACCGGTCTAGGAGCAGTCCCATCTCAAGATGGGAAGCCGATTACTATGATATCCAGAACTCTTAAGGACCACGAGTTACATTTCGCAACAAACGAGCGCGAATTACTCGCAATAGTGTGGGCTCTTAAAAACCTAAGAACTAATCTTTATGGCGTACAGAATTTGAACATCTACACTGATCACCAACCCCTTACCTTTGCGGTCTCAAATAAAAATCCTAATGCAAAGATTAAAAGGTTGAAGGCTTTCATTGACGACCATAATGCAAAAATTTTTTATAAGCCAGGGAAAGAGAATAATGTAGCCAATGCTTTGTCCCGACAAAGTTTTTTTGCCCTTGAAGAGGATGCGTCTTCCGATGTTGCAATCATACACAGCGAAGAATCACTAACCTACACTATCGACTCTTCTGTTAAGCCTATAAACTGTTTTAGGAATCAAATTATTTTAGAAGAAAATGCGGTAGCTTCAACACGTACTATAATTATTTTTGGTCAGAAAACAAGGCACATCATACATTTTAACGATAAACAAAAACTAATGGAGTTGATGTTTGATGCGGTTAACAAAGATGTGGTGAACGCAATTGCATGTGACCTACCAATTCTCGCATTTGTTCAGAACAAACTTGTGGAAAAATTTCCATCCAAAAAATTCTGGCATACTAAGCGAATGGTCATTGATGTTTTTGATAAGAATGAACAGAAAGAAATAATTATTGCAGAACATAACCGAGCACACAGAGCAGCTCAAGAAAATGTTAAACAAATAATGCAAGATTATTTTTTTCCGAAAATGACTCGCTTAGTAAACGAAACTGTAGTCAACTGCAAAATTTGTAACAGAGCCAAATACGATCGGTATCCACAAAAGCAAGTTATTGGTGAAACACCCATTCCTTCCCAAGTAGGAGAAATACTACACATTGACATTTTCTCAACGGATAAAAAGTATATTTAACTTGCATAGATAAATTTTCAAAATTCACCATTGTGCAACCGATAGCCTCCAGAACCATTATCGATATAGAACCGCCAATACTACAACTTATGAATTTTTTCCCAAATACCAAAACCATTTACTGTGACAACGAACCTTCTCTAAATTCCGAAACAATAAAATCACTATTAAATAACCGTTTTAATGTCCAAATCTCCAACGCTTCACCCCTACACAGCTCATCGAATGGGCAAGTAGAAAGATTTCATAGCACTCTTGCAGAAATAGCGCGGTGCCTGAAAATAGAAAAACACCTGAATGACACAGTTGAACTGATTCTTCAGTCAACTATTGAATACAATAAAACAATACACTCTGTTACCAACAAAAAACCAATCGAGATAATACATTACTCTGCACCAGATTTTGAAGCAGGTATAAAGGACAAAATGAATAAAGCTCAGGAAGCACAGATGAAAAGGTTGAATGAAACTAGAAGGAATAGAATTTTTCAAGTAGGTGAAAGAGTTTTTTTTAAATCAAATAGAAGATTGGGTAATAAATTAACTTCCTTGTATGAAGAAGAGGTAATAGAAGCCGACCTGGGAACAACAGTTCTCATTAGGGGGAGGGTGGTCCATAAGGACAATTTGAAATAATAACTTTTTTTTATTAATATTTATACCCTTCGACCATTGAAAATGGTCAAAAAAGGGTATACTAACTTTGTGCAAAATGTATGTAACAGGCATAAGGAGGCGTGGCAGACCCCATAAAGTATATATATTCTTGCTCAGGATCACTAGCCGAGTCGATTGAGACATGTCCGTCTGTCTGTCCGTCTGTCCGTCTGTCCGTCTGTCCGTCTGTCCGTCTGTCCGTCTGTATGAGACAACAGATCTCAGCTATTAAAAAAGCTAGAGACACCAAATTTGGCATGAAGGTTCCTATTAATCATAGGCAGATAAAGTTTATTTCAAATGTTTGCTGCCACGCCCACCGCCCCCGCAAATCGGTTATTTGCGATTATTAAGCAAAGTATTAAACCCATAACGTTCTGCTTCGGTATGTATAAAGCTGAGTGCCATATAAACATATCCTCCAAATAACATTCCGATCGGACCAATAACACAGAAGTTATTCAAGTCAACGTTTTCAGTACAAATGTTCCGTACGGGCAGCAGCCGACGCGCTGCTTTGAGCAGTTGACGCCGACGTCGACGTTGCGTCGTGTCGCTTTACTCTTTACGCGCGTCGCTGTGTGAGTGCGAGCGAGTAAGCTATATGTAGTAAAAGAATTTGTGCAGAATTTTCTGTTTGGCATTATGAGAGTGGTTACAGGTTTGTAACGGATTTGGAAAATTGGGAGAAGGGTATCTTACTGTCGGGCGCCCGACTGTAGCCTTACCCACTTGTTTTTTATTCAGTATTTTGATCGTGCTACTTCTCGGAAATAGCCGAGGAAACTAAAGCATTAATGAATCATTTTTCCTAATCACACATAAAAAAGATTTTAGAATCTGATATAGGTCATTATATTACAGAGACATTATTAGATACAGTGAAAATTCAACATAGAAACGCTAGGAGTATTAACATTCTTGGTACTGCTCTAAAGGTGGTAGCAGGAACTCCTGATTTTGACAACTTTGACAGGCTAATTTTAGCAATTTTTAATTGAATCAATAGACAAACAAGTTGCTATAAATACAAGAGTGCAGGAAATAATCAATAAACTAACGGACACAATAAACATAGTAATCAATAATGAAAAAACAAAACAAATCGACACCGGCCACCTCTATGAAACACTTCTCGCAAGGGATCGAATTTTGATTTTAGAACTCAAAGCATAAATATTGTCAGTAACCCCTGCAAAGATTGAAATTGTAAACCCCACCATTCTTGATTCTAAAGATTTAGAAAATTTATTAAATGAGCACTCTACAAAGTTTTGTTAGATGATAATTTTTACATTTTATTATTAAATTCCCAAGCCCTAGTTAAGTTTGTAAAAAGGTCACTCTATTACCTTTCTAACACAATGACACAATAATAAATTTTACTGGATATAAGAGCGTAGCGGATTGCGATAATCATATTCTGGCGATTGGAAACTGCAGTACTACCCTCACATCAACATTCTGCAGAGAACTCCCTTTTACAACTTGCGCACAACAGCTGCACGCCGGCACTACTCGTTCCAGCCACCTCGAACAAGTTGAAGTCGTGGATGACGGTGTCATATTTATCAACAATGGAATGGCAACCGTTACCATGTCTAGCGGCACGGAGAAGACTATCTACAGCACATTCCTTTTAACGTTCGAAGATGAAGTTAAAATAAATGGATCTTTGTTCCGCAACTCGAGAGCCACAGTTCAACGTCACCCAGGTTCGGCGGCAGCGGCACTCCTCAATATCACTGGACATCAAGAGGTTTTGAGGTACATCGGCGACATCGAAAAACAACTCGTTACAAAACCTACAACCTTCAGTGTAACTATGCTTCTCGTGGCAATCATTGGACTCTCCATTTGGAAGACGTATCAGAACCGCATGAGAGCAGGAAAATCAGCTTCCTTGTGAACTGCCATCGACAACTTAAGGAAGTCCGAGGACGGCCTTCAACTTAGTGAGGGAGGAGTTAACATAGAGTTAACATACAGGAGTTAACGAGACTGTCTGTAACGTTTCCACGTTCGCCGGCCACCTGACATTTGAGCCGTTTGGCAACACTAGATCAACACTTTTAGGTGACAGGGCTACCTTCGCGTTAAGAATATTTTGTACTTAGTGTTTAGTTGGACTTTGACGATTAAAGAGTTCATTATCGTAACAGGACAAAGTCTTTTTATTTGGAACATTAATCTGAATAAATTAATAACTTGTACACGAAAAAACACTAATCGAAGATCAACACAAGTTGTAAGGGTGAGTGAAACCACATTTAAAATAAATCCAGTCAGTGCTTTTCAAGCCAAAGAGATTTCCGTGAATACCAGCAGGACATATTTTCGCATAAACAAAAGGTCTTGGTTGTCCGTCAGCAGTCCTGTCTGATTCTACAAACTCCGCTGCCCGTCTATTAAAGGAAATGTAGGTAGCTAGAGCCTTGTCTGAACATTCGAGGGACAAGGTCCTTTACGTTTTTATTCGCGGAGTCGGTAACGATGCCTCTAGGTTAATAGTTATGCGTAGACCAAAGGATTTGCAGGAAGCCTACTTCTTTTGTAGGGAGTTGCAGGCGGTTGCTCCGAGAGGAGGTTCGTTTGCCCAGCCCACGCCACCGGCCCATTTCACACCGAACACCCGATTTTACCGGCCGGAAGGCGCTCCTCGTCATACTTCTTCTTATCAGGCCCGAGATACGGTGGTTCTCAAAATTTTAACCGTTTCCAGAGTCCAAGACCGACCATTAAGATGGAATCAAACCGGTCGGGTCAGTCACACAGCTCCGGTTACAGGGCTCTTTCGAACGAAGGTTCCGGTATGAAGAGAATATTGCCCGAGTACCAAAATCCGTTCCAAAACCAAAACCGGCAAAATTTTTTATAAATCTGATATACGGAATTGAGAAGACATTGGTTTGTTTGTGTTCGTTTCACAATCTTTTCATTAATAATAATAATAATACACACACTCATTTCCTTTAAAAATAAACACACGACACGTAAATTTCTTTACACACTTCACCCTATATTTTGAAGTTAATATAAGTAGTTACCATTAAAGCAATGTTACTCATAAGTTTATCTTCTCTAATCAATGTCGCAAGCATCGTTTTCGCCCACGCGGTGGGAGCCGCGGAGATCTTCAAATATGAGGCTCCACTTGTGCCATTACAGGAGGGCACAGCCTGGCGTGTCAAGGGCCAATTCAAGCTGGCACACGATATTGCCTTGAGTAGGCTCGGATCACTGATTCAGGAGGTTCAACACGGCGCTATTAAAAGATCCCAGGATTAACGCACTACATAGACTAGTCACAGGAGGGCCTGCGAAGACTAACGGGTACGCCGCACGGACGTCGTTCACTGGACTGGATCGAGTCCGCTTGGAAGTGGATTGCGAGCTCATCCAGACGTGTCAGTTGGCGAAATCAGGAATCGTCAACTCTCGTTTGCTGGACCACGAGAAGGTGCAGGCAATTTTGACTGAGGCCGGGAACTTGCCATACCAGAATGCGGTCGAGGCACTGAAATTTTTCCGCTCGCCAGTAATAACGGATGGAACGGTGCTGTTGTATATTCTGGCAATACCCAAGGTCGCCCCCAAGGAGTACCGGCAGCTTCTTTTTATCCGGCAACCTTTGAGGGAAAGCAAATCATGATCAAACATAGCAAGGTCGCTGTAAATTATAGCGGAACTTATGCCTTTCCATATGTTACCGTTTGCCCGGAGAAGAGCCGTCGGAAGATGAACGAAACCAGCTGCATCCCTATGTTGCTAAAGGGCGGCCAGGCGAGATGCAACATCCTAAGGAATAACGAAGCTCGCATAGAGCTGGTCGAAGACGGGACAATCTTCTTGACCAACTTCAACTTGAGAGAATTAAACGTTTTAATTAACAACAAAAGAGACGCGGTGGCTCGGATTATCAACGTTATAAATTTATTGCTGCTGCTTGCGACGGTTGCTACTCGAGAGTGACTTTTATACATTCTTTTTGCGATGTAGCCAGAGCTTGGCTACGGATTCGCGAATTTACCGTTGGCTATTGCCGATCAACTAAGGCTTAAGAGAGCATGCTTAAACTAACTTTTAAATAGAGCATGCTTAAATACAAGTGAACATAGAGTTAACATACAGGAGTTAACGAGACTGTCTGTAACGTTCCCACGTTCGCCGGCCACCTGACATTTGAGCCGTTTGGCAACACTAGATCAACACTTTTAGGTGACAGGGCTAGCTTCGCGTTAAGAATATTTTGTATTTAGTTTTTAGTTGGACTTTGACGATTAAAGAGTTCAGTATCGTAACAGGACAAAGTCTTTTTATTTGGAACATTAATCTGAATAAATTAATAACTTACATATACAATCCCCAATTTTGTATTAATTTATGTTAGCCTATGACTTCAATGTCAATTTCAAATTAATATACGACAATAATAATTTCATTCAATTAATATACAATAGTAATAATAATAATAAAACTAAACTTAATCTCGCTGCTCTAACATTCCGGCCCCGTTTAAGAGAGCTCCTGTTTTCAATTATTGGGAATAGAGCACGCTTGTGTACAGGGCGCTTAGTGACGCTTTTTGCGGATTTCACCTCTGCCACTCGAACTTTGCCGTCTTCCCCTCGAATTGTGCCCGCCCCTTCCTCCAGGTTACCCTCGCCTTTGGCCCATTGTGCTCGCTGCTGGAGGCTGAGCAGATCGTCCTTGGACCACCTGCGCCAAAAGTGACGTTTGAGCGCCGACAATTGTTGCCACTTCTTCAAAGATCCGCGTCCTGGCATCTTGCTGGTCTCTCCTAGCTCTAATCCTGACGGCACCGCCAAAAAAGGATGTCCTATGAGCGGGCGGCCTGACGTCAGCACCTCTCCATCGCTGGGATCGCTGCTGTCGACGAGCAACGCCCTGGAGTTGAGCAGCGCCTCGACGTCCACCAGATGCGTGCTCAGCTCGTCCTGCGTCAGGTTAGCGTTGCTTACTCCTCTCAGGAGCTTGTGCTTGGCAAACTTCATCGCGGCTTCCCACAGGCCTCCGAACTGCGTTGCGCGGGGTTAATGAATTTCCACTCAACTCCTCTCTCCGCTGGGTAGTCCGTCAGCCTCTCCCGGTGGTTGTTGAACGCCGTCTGCAGCTCCCTCAGCACATTGTTCGCTCCAACGAAGTTCGTCGCGTTGTCGCAACAACCGTCTCCGTTATTCCGCGTCTCCCAATGAACCTTTTAAAAATATTTAAAAAGGCATGAGTTGATAAATCGGTTACATACTCTAAATGAACCGCCTTTGAGGCAAAGCAAACAAAAATGCCAACATACATTTTTACGGATGGTCTACCCCTGATCCTATAGCTCACATAGAATGGCCCATAGAAGTCTACTCCATATACTCTAAATGGCCGACCTTCTCGAATGCGATCAGCAGGCAAATTTCCCATTATTTGCCCCAACAATTTTGGTTTATATCGAAAACAGTGTAAGCATATCCGAACAACTGCAGTGCATAAACTTCGAGCATTTACTACGCAAATCTGCAGCCTCAAGTGCCTACGATGCAAAAATCTGACAAATAGTTGAATAAATTCTGAATTCTTTGTCACTAGAAGCGGAAACTTAGCGTCATAAGAGAGAGGCCCGTGTAACAAACGTTCCCTACTCGAATGAGCTCAAACTGTATTCCATTTTTGTCAAATTCACCACGAGAGAATCAGTTTTAAGCCCTTTGTGGCAGAATCGAAGCACATATGCGTATTATGCGAATCAATTTTGGGAAACTGGAGTGACGATTCATTAGCTCCATAATATAATTTGGCTCAACTTCTGCTTATATACCTACAACAGCACTTTTTTTGTCTTCGGAAGTTTTGATTTCCGACGCTTTTTCAATCTGATGAAGCTGAGACCATTGGTCTTCCTCCAGCTTCAAGAAACTGGGTCCGTCGAACCATAACGAGCTAACAATCTCGTCTATGTCGGTTCCTCTCGATACTAAATCCGCCGGATTAACATCTGTTGGAACGTGACGCCACACAAAACCGTTCGACAATTCTTGGATTTCTGCAACTCTATTTGCCACAAATGTGCCCAATGTGCAAGAATCGCGTTGTAACCAATACAACACAACCTGTGAATCCGACCAAACTTGGTAAACTTGTTCCAGTTTGTGTGAAGACTCATTGAAATAACTTCATCCCAGTCTATCTTCAGTCTCCACAACTCCTGCAACAACATTTTGGCCTTGGTAACAATTGGACACAGCAAACCAACAGGGTCAAACAAACGAGAAGCTGCAGATAATATGTTGCGTTTCGTTGGCCTAATCGGAGCAATACTGTCCACATCAAGATGATATTTAAGTACATTCTCTTGAGGTGCCCAGCGCATCCCAAGAGTTTTGACGGAATTCTGCTCATCTATATTGAGAGTCACTTCGTCACTAGCTTTTATTTTAAACGACAAATCACTACAGTTGGTTGCTCATTTTTTAAGACTGTCTGTAACGTTCCCACGTTCGCCGGCCACCTGACATTTGAGCCGTTTGGCAACACTAGATCAACACTTTTAGGTGACAGGGCTAGCTTCGCGTTAAGAATATTTTGTATTTAGTTTTTAGTTGGACTTTGACGATTAAAGAGTTCAGTATCGTAACAGGACAAAGTCTTTTTATTTGGAACATTAATCTGAATAAATTAATAACTTACATATACAATCCCCAATTTTGTATTAATTTATGTTAGCCTATGACTTCAATGTCAATTTCAAATTAATATACGACAATAATAATTTCATTCAATTAATATACAATAGTAATAATAATAATAAAACTAAACTTAATCTCGCTGCTCTAACATTCCGGCCCCGTTTAAGAGAGCTCCTGTTTTCAATTATTGGGAATAGAGCACGCTTGTGTACAGGGCGCTTAGTGACGCTTTTTGCGGATTTCACCTCTGCCACTCGAACTTTGCCGTCTTCCCCTCGAATTGTGCCCGCCCCTTCCTCCAGGTTACCCTCGCCTTTGGCCCATTGTGCTCGCTGCTGGAGGCTGAGCAGATCGTCCTTGGACCACCTGCGCCAAAAGTGACGTTTGAGCGCCGACAATTGTTGCCACTTCTTCAAAGATCCGCGTCCTGGCATCTTGCTGGTCTCTCCTAGCTCTAATCCTGACGGCACCGCCAAAAAAGGATGTCCTATGAGCGGGCGGCCTGACGTCAGCACCTCTCCATCGCTGGGATCGCTGCTGTCGACGAGCAACGCCCTGGAGTTGAGCAGCGCCTCGACGTCCACCAGATGCGTGCTCAGCTCGTCCTGCGTCAGGTTAGCGTTGCTTACTCCTCTCAGGAGCTTGTGCTTGGCAAACTTCATCGCGGCTTCCCACAGGCCTCCGAACTGCGTTGCGCGGGGTTAATGAATTTCCACTCAACTCCTCTCTCCGCTGGGTAGTCCGTCAGCCTCTCCCGGTGGTTGTTGAACGCCGTCTGCAGCTCCCTCAGCACATTGTTCGCTCCAACGAAGTTCGTCGCGTTGTCGCAACAACCGTCTCCGTTATTCCGCGTCTCCCAATGAACCTTTTAAAAATATTTAAAAAGGCATGAGTTGATAAATCGGTTACATACTCTAAATGAACCGCCTTTGAGGCAAAGCAAACAAAAATGCCAACATACATTTTTACGGATGGTCTACCCCTGATCCTATAGCTCACATAGAATGGCCCATAGAAGTCTACTCCATATACTCTAAATGGCCGACCTTCTCGAATGCGATCAGCAGGCAAATTTCCCATTATTTGCCCCAACAATTTTGGTTTATATCGAAAACAGTGTAAGCATATCCGAACAACTGCAGTGCATAAACTTCGAGCATTTACTACGCAAATCTGCAGCCTCAAGTGCCTACGATGCAAAAATCTGACAAATAGTTGAATAAATTCTGAATTCTTTGTCACTAGAAGCGGAAACTTAGCGTCATAAGAGAGAGGCCCGTGTAACAAACGTTCCCTACTCGAATGAGCTCAAACTGTATTCCATTTTTGTCAAATTCACCACGAGAGAATCAGTTTTAAGCCCTTTGTGGCAGAATCGAAGCACATATGCGTATTATGCGAATCAATTTTGGGAAACTGGAGTGACGATTCATTAGCTCCATAATATAATTTGGCTCAACTTCTGCTTATATACCTACAACAGCACTTTTTTTGTCTTCGGAAGTTTTGATTTCCGACGCTTTTTCAATCTGATGAAGCTGAGACCATTGGTCTTCCTCCAGCTTCAAGAAACTGGGTCCGTCGAACCATAACGAGCTAACAATCTCGTCTATGTCGGTTCCTCTCGATACTAAATCCGCCGGATTAACATCTGTTGGAACGTGACGCCACACAAAACCGTTCGACAATTCTTGGATTTCTGCAACTCTATTTGCCACAAATGTGCCCAATGTGCAAGAATCGCGTTGTAACCAATACAACACAACCTGTGAATCCGACCAAACTTGGTAAACTTGTTCCAGTTTGTGTGAAGACTCATTGAAATAACTTCATCCCAGTCTATCTTCAGTCTCCACAACTCCTGCAACAACATTTTGGCCTTGGTAACAATTGGACACAGCAAACCAACAGGGTCAAACAAACGAGAAGCTGCAGATAATATGTTGCGTTTCGTTGGCCTAATCGGAGCAATACTGTCCACATCAAGATGATATTTAAGTACATTCTCTTGAGGTGCCCAGCGCATCCCAAGAGTTTTGACGGAATTCTGCTCATCTATATTGAGAGTCACTTCGTCACTAGCTTTTATTTTAAACGACAAATCACTACAGTTGGTTGCTCATTTTTTAAGTGGAAAACTTCCTGATTCCAATATTTTTTGAACGTCATTGCAATTAGTGCTAAGTTCTATTACACTATCTGCACCTGCCAACATATCATCAACATAAAAGCACTTCTTAATCACATCTGATCCAATAGGATGTGATTGTGCATGCATGTTGGCCAGCTCAAACAAACATCGTATCGCCAGAAAAGGTGCAGAAGCTGTACCATATGTATTAAGTCGGCAACAACATTTTGGCCTTGGTAACAATTGGACACAGCAAACCAACAGGGTCAAACAAACGAGAAGCTGCAGATAATATGTTGCGTTTCGTTGGCCTAATCGGAGCAATACTGTCCACATCAAGATGATATTTAAGTACATTCTCTTGAGGTGCCCAGCGCATCCCAAGAGTTTTGACGGAATTCTGCTCATCTATATTGAGAGTCACTTCGTCACTAGCTTTTATTTTAAACGACAAATCACTACAGTTGGTTGCTCATTTTTTAAGACTGTCTGTAACGTTCCCACGTTCGCCGGCCACCTGACATTTGAGCCGTTTGGCAACACTAGATCAACACTTTTAGGTGACAGGGCTAGCTTCGCGTTAAGAATATTTTGTATTTAGTTTTTAGTTGGACTTTGACGATTAAAGAGTTCAGTATCGTAACAGGACAAAGTCTTTTTATTTGGAACATTAATCTGAATAAATTAATAACTTACATATACAATCCCCAATTTTGTATTAATTTATGTTAGCCTATGACTTCAATGTCAATTTCAAATTAATATACGACAATAATAATTTCATTCAATTAATATACAATAGTAATAATAATAATAAAACTAAACTTAATCTCGCTGCTCTAACATTCCGGCCCCGTTTAAGAGAGCTCCTGTTTTCAATTATTGGGAATAGAGCACGCTTGTGTACAGGGCGCTTAGTGACGCTTTTTGCGGATTTCACCTCTGCCACTCGAACTTTGCCGTCTTCCCCTCGAATTGTGCCCGCCCCTTCCTCCAGGTTACCCTCGCCTTTGGCCCATTGTGCTCGCTGCTGGAGGCTGAGCAGATCGTCCTTGGACCACCTGCGCCAAAAGTGACGTTTGAGCGCCGACAATTGTTGCCACTTCTTCAAAGATCCGCGTCCTGGCATCTTGCTGGTCTCTCCTAGCTCTAATCCTGACGGCACCGCCAAAAAAGGATGTCCTATGAGCGGGCGGCCTGACGTCAGCACCTCTCCATCGCTGGGATCGCTGCTGTCGACGAGCAATGCCCTGGAGTTGAGCAGCGCCTCGACGTCCACCAGATGCGTGCTCAGCTCGTCCTGCGTCAGGTTAGCGTTGCTTACTCCTCTCAGGAGCTTGTGCTTGGCAAACTTCATCGCGGCTTCCCACAGGCCTCCGAACTGCGTTGCGCGGGGTTAATGAATTTCCACTCAACTCCTCTCTCCGCTGGGTAGTCCGTCAGCCTCTCCCGGTGGTTGTTGAACGCCGTCTGCAGCTCCCTCAGCACATTGTTCGCTCCAACGAAGTTCGTCGCGTTGTCGCAACAACCGTCTCCGTTATTCCGCGTCTCCCAATGAACCTTTTAAAAATATTTAAAAAGGCATGAGTTGATAAATCGGTTACATACTCTAAATGAACCGCCTTTGAGGCAAAGCAAACAAAAATGCCAACATACATTTTTACGGATGGTCTACCCCTGATCCTATAGCTCACATAGAATGGCCCATAGAAGTCTACTCCATATACTCTAAATGGCCGACCTTCTCGAATGCGATCAGCAGGCAAATTTCCCATTATTTGCCCCAACAATTTTGGTTTATATCGAAAACAGTGTAAGCATATCCGAACAACTGCAGTGCATAAACTTCGAGCATTTACTACGCAAATCTGCAGCCTCAAGTGCCTACGATGCAAAAATCTGACAAATAGTTGAATAAATTCTGAATTCTTTGTCACTAGAAGCGGAAACTTAGCGTCATAAGAGAGAGGCCCGTGTAACAAACGTTCCCTACTCGAATGAGCTCAAACTGTATTCCATTTTTGTCAAATTCACCACGAGAGAATCAGTTTTAAGCCCTTTGTGGCAGAATCGAAGCACATATGCGTATTATGCGAATCAATTTTGGGAAACTGGAGTGACGATTCATTAGCTCCATAATATAATTTGGCTCAACTTCTGCTTATATACCTACAACAGCACTTTTTTTGTCTTCGGAAGTTTTGATTTCCGACGCTTTTTTCAATCTGATGAAGCTGAGACCATTGGTCTTCCTCCAGCTTCAAGAAACTGGGTCCGTCGAACCATAACGAGCTAACAATCTCGTCTATGTCGGTTCCTCTCGATACTAAATCCGCCGGATTAACATCTGTTGGAACGTGACGCCACACAAAACCGTTCGACAATTCTTGGATTTCTGCAACTCTATTTGCCACAAATGTGCCCAATGTGCAAGAATCGCGTTGTAACCAATACAACACAACCTGTGAATCCGACCAAACTTGGTAAACTTGTTCCAGTTTGTGTGAAGACTCATTGAAATAACTTCATCCCAGTCTATCTTCAGTCTCCACAACTCCTGCAACAACATTTTGGCCTTGGTAACAATTGGACACAGCAAACCAACAGGGTCAAACAAACGAGAAGCTGCAGATAATATGTTGCGTTTCGTTGGCCTAATCGGAGCAATACTGTCCACATCAAGATGATATTTAAGTACATTCTCTTGAGGTGCCCAGCGCATCCCAAGAGTTTTGACGGAATTCTGCTCATCTATATTGAGAGTCACTTCGTCACTAGCTTTTATTTTAAACGACAAATCACTACAGTTGGTTGCTCATTTTTTAAGTGGAAAACTTCCTGATTCCAATATTTTTTGAACGTCATTGCAATTAGTGCTAAGTTCTATTACACTATCTGCACCTGCCAACATATCATCAACATAAAAGCACTTCTTAATCACATCTGATCCAATAGGATGTGATTGTGCATGCATGTTGGCCAGCTCAAACAAACATCGTATCGCCAGAAAAGGTGCAGAAGCTGTACCATATGTATTAAGTCGGTATGCCTGAAAATTTTGTGATGGATTTTCTCTCCACAAAATAAGTTGGAAATTTCTGTCTTTTTCAGAAACATTAATCTGCCTATACATTTTTGAAATGTCAGCATACTAATTCAACTGAAAATTAATCAGGGTTAAATATAGCTCCCTCTGAATTGTCGGCCCCACCATTAATGTTTCATTAAGTGAAAAAGCTGTTGACGTCTTACCAGAAGCGTCGAAAACTACGCGAAGCTTGGTGGAGGAACTTTCAGGCTGTGGCAAGAACGACTTGCTCATTATTGAGCACATGTCCCAGTCGCGTGAAGAGAAGGTGTCTCACCTTGAACAGGTTTACTATACCTGTGAAGCAAGGAATGGTGAGGCTTCGAACAAATTCTACATTTTGATGCCTTACACTTTGACACCGTATGTCCCACCACTAAACAATTAAGGCAGAGCTTTTGTGTTTTGACAAATTCAAAACGCTGCATAACTGAGACTGCAGCAAACGATGGACACGAATAAATATTGTGCGTTTCTGCCTTGCAAAAAACGAACACAGACGATAATGAACGTCCTCCATCAGCACAACCAAAGGACGATTTAGACTGATGTGGCTTCTTAGCGTCAACTCGCGACTTTGATATGTCCCGCGTTGACTCTTCTGCAGACAAATACTGATACCGTTTATTCAGTTGTCTAGCACAATCTTCCCAAGACGGCAGCGTATCATAGTCCAGCTGCTCTTCGAAACGAGATTTGGTAACATGGTCTATCTTTGCCATGACCATGTGAATTATCATTGCATTAGCAATGTCTTTGTCGTTTCCTAACGACAACGAAGAATAAATAGCAGACACCGTATCTATGATCGATCTCAAACTCGATGCAGATGGTTTTGTCATGCTGGGTATGTCAAACAATTCTGAAACTGTATTAAAGAATATAATATACACTGCTTTGAAACTAGCGAGGGCCTTTGGGTGGTTACAATCCGTTAATTGATACGGCTTAACTAACCCCAACTTTTCGACGTTTGACAAGGAATTGTCGTCATCGACTAAACTTTCAAACAGGCACATAAAATTTTTGTACTCTGAATGTTTGCCACTTAATTTTGGCAAATGCATTTTCGGCAACTGAAAACTCTGGCTTGAAACTACGGAGCAATTATGCTCAGGTCTTGGCTCTGACGTTGGCTTGGATACATTTATATATAATGGCATTGTGACGACACACAAATCCTCTAATGGACCTATAAAATCATTAAAAGGGCTTAAATTATCTAGCTCAGCCTGCAAATCCATTTCCTTTCCTTCTAAAAGCTCTAATCGGCACGCTATCTCTGTTTTATATCACTCGAGATGGTTTTTGTTTTAATTGCTGTTTGCATACGAGCAATATTAGCACTAGCCCTGTTAAATCCTTACAAGCATAAAGATAATTTTGCACTTGTCTTGCTGATTTGTGGGTTTTCAATTATTTTTTCGGACTCAGACATGTTTAATAAAAAGGCTTACTAAGTGAACAAAATAGAATGTGTCACAAACTTTTTGAGCCACCCTCGCAACGACGCTGACTATGTAGGTCTAACTTGCTTAATACACACACACACGCAACCAATGCGTTGTGTGAGCAAACAAACGAAAATGATCCAAGCGATCCAAAGTAAAGCAAGCTAAACTTCTACTGTAACTACGTTTGTAGGCAGCAATATAAAATGCGGGGTGCGAGGCCTGCAAAGCAAATGAGAGAATATATACACACGCACTTTAGGTGGTATATATATCAAACAAACAAGAAAAAAACAAGCGAGAAGAGAATCAAACAAACGTTTGCTGTAACTACGTTTGTTGACAGCAATAGAATATGCGGGGTGCGGGGTGACGATATGTAAGTGGCGCTAAATTCAGGCGCAAGCGAAACAACGAAATTACGTGAGCGCAAAGAACGGTCCAAGGTGAACGGTTGCAATGAAAAACGCCAATATGTATGTATGTAATTTATGTATTCACAGATGTTTTTAGTTAGCGGTCAATATGTAAATATGTGCACTAACTGAACATAGGAAGAGAAACCGTGCTAATTTGCATTTACATACACACTCAATTATTATTCTTAATCATAATGTAATCCACCAATTTTAAATCTTTTTTAAAGAATACATTGCCGTTTTTGTTTATTTATATATATTATATTTATATATATTTTGCATGCAAGTGCGGTTTTCTAAGAGAGGGCTCTATTAGTATTATTTCGCGTCGTGTTCATCTGTGGCTGTATTAATTTCAAAGGTACTATTATTTCGGTCGTTTTCAGTAGATGTCATTTGTTTTATTCA
Organism: Zaprionus kolodkinae; assembly: GCA_018901885.1. Lineage (NCBI taxonomy): Eukaryota > Metazoa > Arthropoda > Insecta > Diptera > Drosophilidae > Zaprionus > Zaprionus kolodkinae. Next base: position 111,124 of record JAEIFM010000268.1, on the reverse strand, counting down.
ACAATTTGTTTAATTCATTTGAAAATGTCGAAATTTGTACCATATGCATTAATTTGTGCTGTTTTCTAAGAGAGGGCTCTATTAGTATTATTACTCGTTGTGTTTATCTGTGGCTATATTCATTTCAAAGGTACTATCATTTCGCGTCGTTTTCAGTAGATGTCATTTGTTTTAGAGTAAACAACAATTTGTTTAATTCATTTGAAAATGTCGAAATTTGCACCAGAGAAAGTGTTTTTGCGGGGAGTTCTTTTTCATTACTTTAACATGAAGAAAAGTGCTACCGAAAGCCATCGTATTTTAGTGGACGTTTACGGTGACCATGCTTTAGCCGAACGAACGTGCCAAAAGTGGTTTGCACTGTTTAAAAGCGGCAATTTTGACTTAGACGACGGTGAACGACCCGGACAGCCGAAAAAATTTCAAGGCGATGAATTCTAAACATTGCTCTAAGCAGATGCATGCCAAACGCAAGAAGAACTTACAAAAGTAGTAGGAGTTGATCAAGCAACCGTTTCCAGATGATTAAAATCATTAGGATTCATCCAGAAGCTTGAAAATTGGGTGCCTTATGAATTAAAGCCAAGAGACGTCGAAGGTCGATTCTGCATTTCGGAAATGTTGCTTCAACGCCACCAAAAGAATTCATTTTTGCATCGGATGCTCACTGGCGATGAAAAATGGATTCATTATGATAACCCAAAGCGCAAGAGATCGTATGTGAAGCCCGGCCAACCATTGACATCCACGGCAAAGCCAAATATCCATGGTGCCAAGGTTATGCTATATATTATGTGGCATCACAAGGGTGTGCTCCATTATAGGTCAGACGATCAATGGGGACCTCTACCCCTCTTCGTTTGAAAAAGGCCATCGCGGAAAAACGACCAGAATATGCGACCAGACACGAATCAATAATTTTTTATTATGACAACGCTCGGCCACATGTTGCAAGGCCGGTTAAAAACTATAAAAACTGTGGGTGGGAAATTCTACCTCACCCGCCTTATAGCCCAGACAAAGCACCTTCCGATAACCACTTGTTCAGATCAATGCAGAATGCCCTCACCGGTGTACGCTTCACTTCAGAGCAGGGTATCAGAAATTGGCTTGATTCTTTCTTGACCTCCAAGCCGGAGAAGTTCTTTTGGGATGGGATCCAAAAACTGCCAGAAAGATGGGCAACTATCGTAGCTTCTGATGGGCAATACTTTAAACATTAAAGGTAAAACTAATTTTTCACGATAAAGTCTTAATTTTCGAAAAAAAACCGACAGAAAAAGTGCCAGAAATTGAGCTGTGCTGACAATATCAATTGGCAATTTAATGTCGATCAAAGCGACAACAAACTATATATCCTCAATTTTTGACACTGAATACCTGGAGACTGTCTAGGGAATCGATAGACATGGACCGACGAATATCCTCCATAAGACACAATAGATTCCAGTGGCGACGACAACAACGGCTGTGCAGCTTGATCCCCAAATTTACGCTCACACACGAAACGCGCGAAACAATCGTCAAGCAGCACACAATAAAATAATTAATTAATTAATTAATTAATTAATTAATTAATAATCACCGAAAAAAAACACCGATGTCTCTGCGCGGGAGTTATAAATGGGCCGTAGCTCCACGTAACAATTGGTTTAATATTTGTCAATGATTAATTTCCACAACAACGTTTATGTTCTTAATTTTTAGTTTATTATTAATTTAAATTTATTATTATTATAATTTACTTTTTGACAGATTTTCGTTCGTATGTTCGTTTTTAATTGACTTGCGGTTTTATGCACGACCAAATTGCAACTCATCGACCGTCGCAACTTCTTTTTTACTTCCCCGCCGTTTTTCTACATACCGGCGTCAGCTACAACGCTTCGCTACAGCTATAACGGTACTTTCGAAGCTACAAAAATGCATAGCTGACCAATCACATCGCGTTTAAAGGCTGATGCAACATTACCATTCTGATGAAATCTATTTCTAGAATTTTCGAGAGCATTTCACAATATGTTGTTGTTGTTGTGGCCGTTAATGCTGTTTTCTGCGGGATCTGGACGGTTTTTGTTAGAGCAGGAAAGGTGCAGTGGTAACTCCTCCCCCCCTGGATTGAAGTGACGGTCACATCGAAGGAAGTGTCGGAACGAAATCTACCGGTGATGGCGATGGTGTGACTATGGCAGCTCTCCTTCTTATAACCATTATTTCGGCTTTTTACACTTTCCCAGTGCAACTTCTGTTGATTTAAAATCTCCACTCCTTTGAACAAGGGTATGACAGTTGAGTATGAGTTTGATTTTGTCATCCATCTTTATTGCTTCGTGTCCATAGGTGCATCCATTAATCGTAATATTGCAGTCTTCAAACGTAATAATGGCATTCCCCGTTACTTGGAATGGTCTCACGCAATTTGAGTGTGATTGCGTTCGGACTCCGTTTAGCACCAAATGTTTCCTTTTTCAGGTTCCAGAATTCGTTCCTGTTCGTCAAATTTGATCGCGTCGCAAACCTTAAGTCCGCATTGGATATTGCTCGAAGACACCTCTCTTCTCCATTGGGGGTTACCTCTAGCTTAGATTTACAAATGTATAGTTCGTGAACTTATCTTTCTTTTACAGATTTTACAATGTCTTTGTTAAATAAAATATAATTTGGAATTTGTAGAACATTGGAGTTCCTTGTTCCCAGTACTAAACGTTAATGAATTGTAAATATTGTTTGAGGTAGTTTTAATGTTTGTTCTGTTATTCAGTTTTGTATAGTGTTTTTCCTAGTGCACTTTCTTATCTTTGACTTGTGTAATTTTTGTTTTTTATCTGAAACTAATGTGTGCCCTCTGTCTTCTAATGTCTTCTGTTGTGTAAATCTATGTGTTAATTTGTTTCTTCTGTTTTCTTTTCTAAAGATTATCTCCCCTGTGTCTAATTCTTTTGGGTCGTCTCTAGTTTTGTTTAGTTTTTCTATGTTCTGGCTTTTTGCCAGGCTCATTTGATTTGCTATGTCCGGGTAAAGTTTTTCCCTGAAGTCATTTAATTGTCTGAGGTAGTCATGCTGGTCGTTAAATACAATATTCTTGTTAAACGAATGGGTTCTACCCGAGAACAGTTCGAAAGGTGTGAGTTTAGTTGCTGAATGAATAGCATTGTTATAAGTTATTAAAGTTTCCGTTAATATACTATCGTGTTCTATCTGTAAATCTTCTGACTTTTTCTTCTCTACTATTATCCTATATATTTCTGTTAAGGTTGAGTGTAGTCTTTCTATTGGTGCATTGCTTGATGACTGTTGGAATGATGTCATGTGCAATTTTATTCCGTATTGTTTGCAAAAATCTTTGAACAAGTTCGAATTATATTCGGCTCCTTGGTCGCAAACTATCTTGCTTGGAATACCGAAATATTGTATGAACTGTTGCATTGATTTTACAACGTTTATACTATTTCTAGTGGGGATCGTATAAGCCGCAGCGAATTTAGAGAATTTGTCAATTATAGTCATTACATAGTTTCCGTTGATTGTATATAAGTCCGTGTGTATAATTTGCATAGGTGTTGAGGGGGGTTTCTGTCTCTAAATATTTAACTTTGGGTGGCGATCGGTCATACTTTAGTAGTTTACATATGTCACAGTTATTAATGGTCTTTATAATTATTTGTTTCATATTTGGGAAATAGTATTTTCTTTTCAATTGGGCGTTTACCTCATCTATGCCTCTGTGATTGGAATTTTCATGCTGTTCTATAATTTTCTTTTCCTGTCCGTCTGTGTCGTTAATGTCTTCAAGATACATTGTGCACCTTACCGCTTTATAAACTTTGCTATGTGCGAAATATTTAGAGTACGATTTTTGAATTTTTTTAAAAATGGGGTCTGGTGCAATAATTGCGCAAGTTTTATTTGGTCTAAGGTAGTTCTTTAATAGTCTATTTACTGTGTCGTCCGTAAAGGCAGGTTCATAAATTATTCGTCTGATTTTGTTTCTAAAGGGGGTGGTCGAAACGGCTCTTGATTTTTAACCGGTTTCAAATATAAGTTGTATGTTGTATTCATTTAAGGGTTTTTCCGAGATAAACAAGTTTTCATCAAGTTCTTCGAAACTCGAATGTATCGTGTCCCCTGCTGATGCTATTACCGATACATTGTCATTATAATTAACTTCTATTTGCACTCGGCTTAGTGCGTCTGCGACTATGTTTTGGGAACCTTTTTTATAGATCACCTCAAAATCATATTCTAAGAGCTGTAATTTCCAACGAACAAGCTTTGAGTTGGGTTCTTTAAAACTCATCAACCACGTAAGTGGTTTGTGGTCTGTAACTATTTTGAACTTTTTGTCCGTATAGGTAAGGTCTATAATATTTTGTGGCCCAAATGATAGCCAACATTTCTTTTTCTACTGTAGAGTAGTTTAATTCTTTATCTGAAAGCGCCCGACTAGCAAAAGATACTGGTTTATCTTTTCCTAATGTACCTTGTGCGATACTGCACATATTGCGACGTTGCTAGCGTCAGTGGTCAAAATAAACTGTTTGGAAAAATCTGGATGCTGTAGTATCGGGTCATTACACAAGAGCGTTTTGCAACTCTCGAATGTGTCTTTATATTCGCTATCTATCTTTATGGTTTTTTGTTTCCCTTTTAATTGTTTAGTTAGTGGTTTCGTAATTCTAGCGAAATCTCTAATAAACTTTCTATAATACCCTAAGAGTCCTAGAAACGACTTTATTTCTTTCTTTGTTTGTGGTAAGGGGAATTTTTTTATAGTCTCTAGTTTTTTGGGGTTTGGCTTAATTCCGTCCGCTGTTACAACATGTCCGAGGTACTCGATTTCCTTTTTAAGGAATTCTGATTTGTCTATCTGTAATTTTAAATTTGCCTGTGTCAGTTTGTCGAATACCGACTTAAGGTGCCCTATGTGCTGTTGAAGGGATGCTGACAATATGACGATATCGTCAAGATAAACTAGGCAACATTCGCCAATTAACTCTTTTAGTACATTATCCATGACTCTCTGGAAAGTTGCCGGGGCATTTGTTAATCCGAACGGCATTCTTGTAAACTCATAGTGGCCACCTACTGCTGTGAAGGCGGTCTTTGCCCTATCTTGCTTGGCCATTTCAATTTGGTGATAGCCACTTGCTAGATCAAGTGCTGAGAAATATTTGGCCCGGCCTATTTTATCCAGCACATCGTTAATGACGTTAAGTTTCCTGAAATCTACTACCATTCTCCATTTGGGTTGGCCCGAAGCGTCTATCTTCTTGGGGACCAACCTCACTGGGGCACTCCAAGGAGAATGGCTAATACGAATGATATCTTGTTCTAAAAGTTTCTGAATCTGTTTATTAATTTATATTTTCTCGCATTGGGCATATTTAAATGGTCTTGAATAAATTGAGATTTCGTCTGTCGTGGGGATAAAATGTTTAATTTGGTTTGAAAATGATAGTCTGTCCTTTTCTTTGTGAAAAATCTTTGGGAATTGGCAAAGTAGTTTTTTCAATTCAACTTCCTCTTCCTTATTATATCTATCTTATGATTTGTTTGTTCGTCCGTTATCAATGTAGTCAAGTTAACTTCTACAAATTCTTCGTTTTTCCATTCTTCTACTGTCAATGGTGAATCTAAGTAAATCTTCTGTTCTTTGTCTGAATAGTTGACTACTTCCATGTAACTAACATTATCTTTTGCTTTATATAATCCTTCTGTCACTAACACATATTTACATATTTCAACTTCTTTACAATTAAATTCCCCTCCTTTATGTTAACCGGAAGAGCTACCACTGTTTTTGCTTGTGGCTCTAGCAGATAAACTTGCGTTGTCCTATTCTGTTTTAATATAATTGGTATTTGAGCGAACTCGGTGCGTAACACCAGATTTCTTAAATCAATATTTGCTTTAAGTTGTGACAACAAATCTATGCCTAGTAGACCATCAAAGTAGTCATGAAATTTGAACAACAGAAATGTAAATTTTATATTTGTCTTAAATTCTTTAAAGCCTATGAATTCTGCTTTTTCCTTTAATGTGTGTTCGCTCAAAACTGTTTTGATTTTAAAATCTGTTTTTAATCTAATTCTATTAGTGCTCGTGGTAAATTTGGGGTCTAAGAATGAATGGGTAGCCCCTGTGTCTAGTAAAAATTTTAGTTGTCTTCCAAACGGTGAGTCTATTGTCACATATGGAAGAGTTGAACCATGTTTGTGTCTGTCTATATATCCCGTCTGTCTTCCGAGGCTAGTTCTTGAAAATTTTGTAGGGTATCCTGTGTCTGCTCATCGTTTCGACTTTGTCCGTTGATGTTATACGATTGCCCCGAACGGTTAGAGGAACTCATTTGTGTCCGTCCGCTCGTATAGTCTGGTCCTTCTGGCTTCGACATTATTCCCCGTGTATTTGATTGGTTGCTTCTGTTATAATTGTTTGTCCTAGCACTATTGTTGGAACTATACTGTTGTGGAGCCTGATTGGATCCAAAACGGTTATTAAAGTTTCTATTTCCATTGTTGCTAGTCGATGCTTGGACTACTTGACCCTGATCTGTGTTATTTCTCCTTTTCTCCTGTCCTGATCCTTTCTGATCGAATTGTTTTCTTTTTCTTTCCTGAAAATATAATTCCCTTTCTTTTATTGCCTCTTCATAGGCTTCGGTCAGGGTTCTGGGTCTTAGGGCCCTTATAAAGGCGCCTAGCGGTCCCCTTACTCCCGTTATAAATGCGTCTAGACATAACTTTGTGTACGATTCTTTTTTTGCTTTCACTACTGATTGTTCCCTTTCTTTAGTCTCTATGACATTAAACAATGCCAGTTTAACTTCCGATATCTGTTCGTATAGTCTAGTTAAAGAAAGATCTTTTATCTTAATTAGATGAATTTCCTGTAACAAGGAAGACTCGTCTCGTTTGTCCGTAAAGTTAGCGCGAAGTGTCTCTCTAATAGTGTCCCAATCGAGAGGGATTCCCTCTGTAATTAAGACTTCGTTTGCTCGTCCTTCTATCTTGTTTCTAATAGTTCTCATTAATAGACGACCATAAGGAGTTTGGTCTGCTCCCCTGATCATCATCAGAACTTCTTCGACGTTCGTAATGAAGTCGTTAAGGGTCTTAAAATTTCCGTCATAGGTCGGCAGAAATCTAATTGCGTCTGGAATCCGTAAGGTGTTAAATATGTCATTGGGGCTGGTGTTTACCGTTGGTGGCGGCGTTTGGAGTGCCGATGTTGGTGGAGCGTTGGAAGTCATTATTGTCGGGACTGTTTCTCTACCTAAGATAAAATTTTCTTCAATGGACTCTAAAGACCTTGCTGCTAATCCTTCTCTTTCAGCTCTACTTCTACTTCTGGTGTTCGGAAACAACCTTTTGATATTCGACATGAACTCTCTCTATACAGCTGTAAATTCTATCCGACCTATTTTAGTATTTCAATTATGTCCTGTGAATTCCTATTTACTCTTCTCTTCTTATATAATTCGTGTGTAATTTGATTGCTATTCTGAACAATGTGTGTTGGTGTGTTGTTATCTTAATTTTTATGCGTGTGTTGATATCTTAGATTCTAATGTGTGTTGTTGTCTTAGTTTCTAATGTGTGTTGATATCTTAATTTTTAATGTGTGTTGATATCTTAGTTCTTAATGTGTGTTGTTGCCTTAGTGTCTAATGTGTGTTGTTATCTTAATTTATAGTGTGTGTGTATTAATGTTATTCTTAATTAACTTATTTTATTTGCGTGTCCTGTTAACCGTTGTGTTGTGGTGTGTGTTGATGTAATGGTATCTTCTAAAATTTTCTGTAATGATAGATTTTTTTTAGTTTTGATGTACATGTGTAAAGTCATGAATCTGGTGCAATCGGTAGTTCATTTGTTTTCGTTTATATTTGTTAATTCTCATATTGCTTTAAATGGGCTTAATAATCAGCTTGCGTCCCTTTAAACAACGACTTCGGGTATATTCAAAAACAACATACAGCTTTGCGCCCTGTAACTCTGAATATTATGGTAATTGAACTATTTCCCGTCCTCGTCATTCAGGTGGTGCCTCTTCAGATTAAGCCCTATTTCTTTCTTTTTGATATATCTCGCACTTATTTGCGGAAGCCTTATTGTTTATATTTTTTTTTTATATATATCTTATACACATTATTTTTGTAAGCCTTATTGCTTTATCTCTTGGTATACTCCAGAACACCTTATCGTGTCGCCTTATTGCGTAAGCCTTTTTGCTTTTATGAATCTGGGTATTCGTATGTACATCACATGCATGCATCGTTAAACCGAACGCTACTCACTACAGACTTATGCTGCCACGTGCTCGCTTGCTTGAATTTATGCAACCTAACACGTGGCTGCGGCCGTCAAGTGCGGCCACCGGGTTTTCGCTGACAATGCATTGTGATTTTCGTACAGATATTGATTGTGTAACTTTGCATTATAATTTTTTATTTTTGTTAATATTTTAGTGTTCACTACTACCGTTGCTGTCTTACATTATTATCCAATATACGGGAGTCTACTGCATAGCTCTTTAGGTCCGGCTGCGCCAGTTATAAATGGGCCGTAGCTCCACGTAACAATTGGTTTAATATTTGTCAATGATTAATTTCCACAACAACGTTTATGTTCTTAATTTTTAATTTATTATTAATTTAAATTTATTATTATTATAATTTACTTTTGACAGATTTTTGTTCGTATGTTCGTTTTTAATTGACTTGCGGATTTATGCACGACCAAATTGCAACTCATCGACCGTCGCAACTTCTTTTTTACTTCCCCGCCGTTTTTCTACATACCGGCGTCAGCTACAACGCTTCGCTACAGCTATAACGGTACTTTCGAAGCTACAAAAAATGCATAGCTGACCAATCACATCGCGTTTAAAGGCTGATGCAACATTATCATTCTGATGAAATCTATTTCTAGAATTTTCGAGAGCATTTCACAATATGTTGTTGTTGTTGTGGCCGTTAATGCTGTTTTCAGCGGGATCTGGACGGTTTTTGTTAGAGCAGGAAAGGTGCAGTGGTAACTCGGGCGCCAAGGAAAAATCTTTAAGCTTTTTTAGAGAATTAAACGTTTTTAATTAACAACAAAAGAGACGCGGTAGCTCGGACTATCAACTTTATTAATTTATTGCTGCTGCTTGCGACGGTTGCTACTCGAGATCTAAGGCTCTTGCGTAAGTTTGTTGAGCTTGAAAAAATCATTTCTAATAATAACCAATAAATAAATGTTAGAAAAACAAACATAACGAAACTGTCACACATATCCTAAAATTTCACAACTAAAAAAGTCATTAATTAAAAATTGCCTGAAAGGTTATTTATGACACACGCTAGTGAAGACATATCCACAGTAGAAAAGCTAAAACATGATTACATATAAGACGAAATTCATATTGGCCGTACAAGATCCAACCAATTCAAATTCAAGATCTAAGATCACTTGTTGAAAGTAATCAACAAAATATGATGAGGTTTAAACAAAAGTTAAATTCGATGCACCAAATCCACCTGTCAAGAGACAGTAAGGCAGGGCTAATTCAAAATTGACACAAGTGAAAATTTTCATCAACCTGCTTCGGAATTAGAACGCAATTCAGAAGAGAAGAAAATCAATTATATCATTCTCAGATGTCCAATCGACACTGGGTATCTATCATTTGCTAGGAAGAGATTATTTAAAGTCAATTTTTAACTATTCAACCGAAACAGTCAATATTAATGACCCTTTCAAAATTTGGTATGACCACATTTAAGCCCTTTAAACCAAACCTAAAATAGAGGAATCCCCTTTAGAAATCCCTTCTTAAGTATGCCATTTTAATGCTTTCCAGTTAAAACACCTAAATGCAAAGGAAAGGGAACAATCAGTTTTATTGAATATTGTGATATTCAGGACGAGGAAGGTGAACATTAATACCCCAAAGCTTTTGGCGAAGAAGAAGCAAATTAATAAAATGTTAGAACATAAATCATTCGGTTAGTTATTGACTACCGCAGTCTCAATAAAATAACTATTGCAACGGTATTAATCCAAACCCCAACCAATATTAATTTTCCCAATGACTCTGAAATTAAAGAAAGGTACAAAAACAGATATTGAAGATATCAGTTACAATTCCGCTTTTGAGAAACTAAAATTACTTATCACGTCCGATCCGATATTAATATAAAAAAACTTCCAAACTTCGAACAGACGCGAGTAATATAGCTTTAGGTGCTGTTATGTCTCACGATCACAAACCCATCTGCTACGCAAATAAAACACCTAAACAACATGAGCTTAACTATTTGGCAAAAGAAAAAGTGCTATTAGCCATAGTATGGGCAACAAAATATTTTATGTAATAGTCCTAGAAAGTTCGAGAAAACTTTCTGGGAGTTAATAATCCGTAATACTGATAATCCGACTGCAGTCACTGTGTATAGCGCATAAAATGAACAAGTGGGTAAGGCTACAGTCGGGCGCCCGACAGTAAGATACCCTTCTCCCAATTTTAAAAATCCGTTACAAGCTTGTAACTATACTCATAATTTCAAGCAAAAAGTTTGCACAAATTCTTCTACTACATATAGCCCTCTCGCTCGCACTCACACAACGACGAACGTAAAGAGTAAAGCGACACGACGCAACGTCGACGTCGGCGTCAACTGCTCAAAGCAGCGCGTCGGCTGCTGCTCGTACCGAACATTTGTACTGAAAACGTTGACTTGAATAACTTCTGTGTTATTGGTCCGATCGGATTGTAATTTGAAGGACATGTTCATATTGCATTCAGCTTTATACATACCAAAGCAGAACTTTATTTTTACCGATTTGCGGGGGCGGTGGGCGTGGCATCAAACATTTGACATAAACTTCACCTGCCCCGGAAATATAGGAATCTTCATACCAAATTTGGTGTCTCTAGCTTTTTTAATAGCTGAGATCTGTTGTCTCAAACAAACAGACGGACAGACAGACGAACATGTCTCAACCGACTCGGCTAGTGATCCTGAGCAAGAATATATATACTTTATGGGGTCTGCCACGCCTCTTTATGCCTGTTACATACATTTTGCACAAAGTTAGTATACCCTTTTTTGACCATTGATTGAAAACAATGGTCGAAGGGTATAAAAATGCTCAAACAATACTATATTTATCGATGTGCCTAATACATTCGATGAAATACTGTATACAACTGATAAAACCTCTTGGGAGGAAGCCGCGAATACAGAGTTAAGTGCATATAAAATTAACACTACCTGAGCAAAAACAAAAAGACCTGAATATCAAAACCTTGTAGATAGCAGATGGGTATTTTCAGTTAAATATGAACAATTATGAAATTCAATTAGATACAAAGTTGCACGATTCAAAAGCATGAAGTTGACTACGAAGGAAAATTAGCCCCTGTGGAGCTAGAATTTCAAGTTTTTAAGCTATAAATTATCGTTAGTTATACAATACAAATTGAAAGTCTATCAAATGTATATAAAACCAGCTTTGTTGAATGGCACATTGAAAGAGTAAATATATATGAGAATTCCTCATGGTGTTCCATGCGATGGTATATAAATGTAGTGGCGGCAGTGGCTTCTTCCTGGTTGGGTGGGGTGCACTTGCTAAAAAAATGAACCGACGCGAAAAACAATTCGACTTAAAATAAACAATTCGCGGAGCGTGCCTTCACTTCACTTTATTTTTTGGTACTACTTCATGTAACTTTACAATGTAAGCTTAAGCCTAACTTAACATAATTACGGATAAAAGAGCGCGAGAGCCCTTGGTGACTCTTGCACTGTTTACGCCGCAACGCTGCCTATTTCTAGGCGGCTACGTTTCGACGTAAACATCCCGACCACCTTGCAATACTATTGCAAATATTCGGATGGAGCTGGGATCTTCTTTGGATTCCGCTGGAGGGGCTTTAGGGGCGCTGGCGAACTACGTCTTAAAGACACCGAATAGTACCCAACCAAACAGAGTGTTTTGGGCCAACGGCAGTCCACCGTGGGGTGGAACACCATAGACGTCGGCCCCCAGAACAATGAATACTCTGCTTGGGATGTGCCACCGAGTGTCCGCCTGCATGTTGCCTGGATAGCTTGGCGTGAGGTCCCTGTCCCAACCTTCTGTGCCGGAGTCCGAATATGCACATCTTCCAACTTCAGAGTCGCGGTAGTAGTCAGGCGCTACACTCGACCTGAACAAGGTGCGGCTACGTCTAGGCTGACTAGGGCCGTCGGCAACATGCCGCCAGAGACTCTGCCGGTGGAAGAGGAGACGCGGATGGCGTGGGAGCTTCCATTTCGGACTGGCTGCTTGGGAGGTGGAGGAGCGTATGGCGGTCCTGGCCGCATGTGCGACATGTACCACCACATGACATGAGCCTGCTGAATGCTCATGGGCGAGGCAGTTCGCGCAGTATTAATTGATGACTATCGCCCAAAAATGCTTCTCCGCGGCCAGATGCAAGAAGCATTGGCACTTCTTCAGCGCATGGACATTTTTGTTGTTTTTCAAGATATTGCAACAAGATTTGGCCAATCTTATTCTTATTACGTTCTTAATGTGCTGTTAAAATTGTGTTTTGTTTTTTGAAAAACCGCACACTATCAATATTTTTTAATGTTATACAGTAACCCGCCCTTAGTTTTTTCATTTAAATATCTCAGACGTTTATATTCTATAGCTGTTATAGGAACAATCAGTCAGTCCGTTGTATAGTCAGTTATATAACTGCAAGGGTAGCCTTGCTTTCTTGTTTTTCACTAAGAAGGTTGATATATGGATTAGTGTCTGCCGGAAATATATCCACTAACGGACAGCAAAAGGTTTGGAGGGTGTCTGGACTGTGTCCTCTATGGGGAGGAGTGGGCCTTTTAATGACGCCATGGATGGTGAGGATATCCACCACGCGGACAATGTCATCAGCGCCAGGATAACCGGCTTAGATGCGGCTCAGACGCCATTCGTTGACTGACAGGTTGTCTTCTATGACAACCAACATATCGCCAACCTAGAGGTTTCGAGTTGGGAGTTGCCATTTGGAGCGTGTGCAACTTTTTAGGTATTCCTCTTTCCAACGAAAACAAAATTGTTGATGCAAAGCCTTGAGCTTTGAGCCTTGATGATGGATACAGCGTCTTCTTGGATTTCAGGCTCTGCGATGGACATGAAAGGACCGCCGATCAGAAAATGAACGGGAGTCAAAGCTAAAAGATCGGTGGGGCTCTCCGACATTGAAGCAATTGGCCGTTAATTAAGGCTTGATTCAAATTAATGATGTCACTACTCCTTGCAATCTGCTCCTTGTTCAACAGACAGTTGTACTCTTTCAGGAATTGAGTACGTTGGGTGTTCCGGATGAGCAAATCTTAGATGTTGGAGAGTTCAGAGCTGCTGGAATCCGGAAAGAGCATAATATCAGGCTTGCGACACCTCTGGATAAAGCGGTACGCACGTAAGCCATCACCCACAGTGCTCTGTCGAGCTCGGAAAATCTCTCCAAGATTCAATCGGATTAAGGAGGCAACTTAAATAAGTTGCATTTTACAAGACGAAGCTCTTCGTCTGTTTCGTGAGCAATAACAATCGCAACAGGCCACTGTTCTGCTGGAAAGATCAACCAATCGGGTCCATGCCACCAGAGACTTTACCAATGAGGTCCTCTGACGGGACACCTCTACTGGCAAGATCGGCAGAATTCTGCTCAGATCTGACGTGGGACCATTTGCTCGAACTAGTGAGCTGAGTTATCTTAGCTTACTAAGCCAGGCTAACACAATTGTGGAGTCAGTCCAATAGTACTCTTCGTAGCTTTTAACTGGGAGCTGAGGGAGGAGTGTTGATGATAACTCAGCTAGCAGTAATGCACCGCAAAGTTCCAATCGAGGCAAGGAGATGGTCTTCACAGGAGCTACTCTGGTTTTGACTACAAGGAGATGGCTTGAAATATAGTCTTGATTTTCAACGAGGATGTAGATAGCTGCTCCGTGGGCGCGCTAAGATGCATCGAAGATGCCATGGATTTGGAGCTTTGCTTACGGGGTATATTGGATGCATCTGGGGGTCAAAATCCTATAGAGCGATGAATAACTGGATAGGAAATCCTGACAGCGTTGTTGAACTACGTGTGGCAACGCTTCATCCCATTCAAGATTTTGCAGCCATATCTCCTGCATGAACATTTTGGCACGGACCACAAATGGTGTCAGCCAACCTGCTGGATCGAATAATTTAGCGATGTGAGGTAGAACTGTTTTGGAGGGGGCAAAGAGAAACTCATCCGTACGCACTTGCCAGCGTATACCTAGAGTTTTTGATAGGCTCGCTTCCTTTCGTTCGAGGAAATCAGCGTTAAATAGATGGTCCTTGGGGATCTAAGCTAGCACATCATTGCGGTTGGAGGTCCATTTTCTTAAGGGAAAGCGTTCGCCAGCAAGTACATCGTTTACGTAAATGTAATTGGATATGATGTCGCTGGCGAGAGGAAAGTGTGTGCTAACATCCTGGGAAAGCTGCTGAAGAACCCGAATGGCCAAGAATGGAGCACAGTTTACTCCGAAAGTGACTGTGTTGAGTTCATAGTCACAGACGTCGCCATTTGGGTTCCTCAAGAGGATTCGTTGAAATGGCGTGTGACTCTTGTGGACAAGTATCTGCCGGTACATCTTTGTGATATCGGCATTAAAAACAAAACGGAAAAAACGCCATTTCAAGATCTGCATAGTCAGATCGGATTGGAGAACGGGTCCTGGATGTAGGACATCGTTCAAGCTCTTTCCCTTAGAGGACGGACTGGAGGCGTTGAAAACAACGCGAACTTTCGTAGTGGTGCTCTCAAGTTGAAAACAAGTGGGTAAGGCTACAGTCGGGCGCCCGACAGTAAGATTCCCTTCTCCCAATTTTTCTTAATCCGTTACAAACGTGTAACCACACTCATAATTTCAAACAGAGAATTCTGCACAAATACTTCTAGTACATTTAGCTTACTCGCTCGCACTCACACAGCGACGCGCGTAAAGAGTAAAGCGACACGACGCAACGTCGACGTCGGCTTCGACTGCTCAAAGCAGCGCGCAAGCTGCTGCCCGTACCGAACATTTGTACTGAAAACGTTGACTTGAATAACTTCTGTGTTATTGGTCCGATCGGATTGTAATTTGGAGAAATTGCATTTAGCTTTATACATACCGAAGCAGAACTTTATAAGTTTAATACTTTGCTTAATAATCGCAAATAACCGATTTGCGGGGGCGGTGGGCGTGGTATCAAACATTTGACATAAACTTCATCTGCCTATGATTTAAAGGAACCTTCATGCCAAATTTGGTATCTCTAGTTTTTTTTATAGCTGAGATCTGTTGTCTCATACAGACGGACAGACGGACAGACAGACGGACATGTCTCAATCGACTCGGCTAGTGATCTTGAGCAAGAATATATATACTTTATGGGGTCTGCCACGCCTCCTTATGCCTGTTACATACATTTTGCACAAAGTTAGTATACCCTTTTTTGACCATTTTCAATGGTCGAAGGGTATAAAAAGTAGACATTGAAAATCCAATACCACAATTATATCCAGAAGTAAACGCTTGAGGACAAGCTTAAATCTAATAGGTGGGGGAGTGACATATTCATTCTCCGTATGAAAAACTTAAGCCGATCTTTTGAAAAGCTTCACTATTCAAAAGCCTCGCAGTAAAAGTTCTGACAAAGACATCAACCGTCAAATGATAACAAGCTTAAGTTACTGATAAACAAATATATAAAGCTCTGTAGAACTTAAAGGTTTGCTGGACCGTAAGAATAATGCAATATGAACAAATCCTCCAAATGATCGGACCAGTAACACAAAAGTTGTTAAAGTCAGCGTTTTCAGTACAAATGTTCGGTACGAGCGGCAGCCGGCGCGCTGCTTTGAGCAGTTGACGCCGACGTCGACGTTGCGTCGTTTCGCTTTACTCTTTACGCGCGTCGCTGTGTTTGTGCGAGCGAGTAAGCTATATGTAGTAGAAGTATTTGTGCAGAATTCTCTGTTTGAAAGTATGAGAATAGTTACACGTTTGTAACGGATTTAGAAAATTGGGTGAAGGGTATCTTACTGTCGGGCGCCCGACTGTAGCCTTACCTACTTGTTTAGTATTTGTTTTCTTTAATTGTTTCTGTTTCAATATTTTGCTTAACTGTCCTGCTTGCTTTAGGTTTTAGATAGGTAATTATAATATTATGAGGTGCTGTTTTACATTTCATATAAAGGTAAACTATGGAGATTATACTAAATACTAACAAGAGGATTATTTATATATTTCTATAGATTGTAATATTCTTATTGTTTAACTTAATCATTTCTTTTATTTCTATGTGTGACATTGGTTCAACTTTTGTTACGTTGTGTTCGGTAAATATTAGATTTGTATATTGATGAATATTGATTGATATTGAAACTTGTTTTAATTCTGCTGTGCAATTTAAATATTTTTATAATTTTGTTATTTTCAATAAAAATTTCTTGATTGTTTCAATTTTGATAAAGTTTTTCTCGAGTCATATTCCATGTTATAATTATATTAGGTTTAATGTTTTGAACGTAAAACGGTTTACGATATTTCTGGAAAGTACAGGTTGGTGTTTCGTGTTTTATTATGTTAGCTATACAATGGTCTTTGATAATGTTCTTTGTTTGTGTATTTAAAACATGACTATTATGTAGGTAAAATTTGCCTTCTATGTTTTCATTAATAAGTTGTCCATTATTGTCAGGGTAATGTGCGATAAGAAAAGTAGGTTGTTCGATTGTGTTTGTGGGAATGTGAGACGTTAGGAATATTTCGTTAAAGGCTGTGCTATACCAGGCGGAAGTTTTTATGTTCATTAAGTTTTGGAAGTTAACGTTACCAAGGTTGTCGTGCTTTAGAAGTTTTGGATGAAATATTCCTAATCGTGTGAGTTGTTAACCCATTTCAATATCTTCGATATATTCAGTAAAATGTTCAATGTTAAATATTAAAAGGGAAATTTTATGATCTTTTTCAATAAATTTGGAGTGGGTATTTATCATCTCAATACCGTTATTTAGGTTGCCAATAACGTGATTAAGATTACTTTGTTGTTCAATATTGTGTCTTTCGTCTTCGTCTAGTGTACCAAAAAGGTATTTCTAAGTAGAGCCTACAAAGTTAAACAGTCCTCGTTTGATGCGTTTAGTTATGTGTATACCGTTCATTTCTCTTTTCATTTTTTCGACTAATATATAGTAATTTATCTGAGTTATGTTGTTAAATTTCTGACTTTCTTTAATAAGATTGTTACATGTTTCTTCAATTTGTGTTATGTTCATAGTGAGACAGTGGTGCATAAAGGTATAATAGTTAGAAGCCTTTGGTTAAGTTTTAATGTTCAGTGGAGCATAGCTGCGTTTTATTTGATCATCAAGCTTGTGTCACTTGTAGAACTCGACTGTTTCTTAAAGCTAATACAATATTCCTCTTAGGCCTTAGCTGCCTGGTGAAGCCGGCAGAGAAGCGGCTATTATATATTATGTTATATACTTATGTTAAGAGAGTTAAGAGAGAATGCTATGTGCGCACATTATGTACATAGCGGCATTTGGTCAGCGTGGGAATGCTGACCATGCACTTATGCAGTGTGCTTCATAAGTGGGCGATCATATAACACTTCCACTTAAACATTATGGTTTATGCTAGCACTGCCAATGCAGTACATTGTACTCTATGTTTATATGTACTCTAAATTTATATGTACGCATACCACATCTCCCTCCTTTTGAAAAATAACGTAACATAGTGTAGTTATTTTATTCTATTATTTTTTTTATAATATTTTGTTTTTTTTTGTTTTTATATTTATTTTTTTTTTTTTTTTTTTTTTTTGGTTTTGATATTTTAAAATTTTTTTCATAATTATAATGATTTTTGTATTAAATCATGACCTCATTTATGAATGAAAAACTTTTAATCGATCTTTGTGTACTATTTGTTTTTTATTTTTATTGTTTGATATTGTTATATTGTCTCTTTCTTCGAACAAAAGTTGTTAAAGTCAGCGTTTTCAGTACAAATGTTCGGTACGAGCGGCAGCCGGCGCGCTGCTTTGAGCAGTTGACGCCGACGTCGACGTTGCGTCGTTTCGCTTTACTCTTTACGCGCGTCGCTGTGTGAGTGCGAGCGAGTAAGCTATATGTAGTAGAAGTATTTGTGCAGAATTCTCTGTTTGAAAGTATGAGAATAGTTACACGTTTGTAACGGATTTAGAAAATTGGGTGAAGGGTATCTTACTGTCGGGCGCCCGACTGTAGCCTTACCTACTTGTTTAGTATTTGTTTTCTTTAATTGTTTCTGTTTCAATATTTTGCTTAACTGTCCTGCTTGCTTTAGGTTTTAGATAGGTAATTATAATATTATGAGGTGCTGTTTTACATTTCATATAAAGGTAAACTATGGAGATTATACTAAATACTAACAAGAGGATTATTTATATATTTCTATAGATTGTAATATTCTTATTGTTTAACTTAATCATTTCTTTTATTTCTATGTGTGACATTGGTTCAACTTTTGTTACGTTGTGTTCGGTAAATATTAGATTTGTATATTGATGAATATTGATTGATATTGAAACTTGTTTTAATTCTGCTGTGCAATTTAAATATTTTTATAATTTTGTTATTTTCAATAAAAATTTCTTGATTGTTTCAATTTTGATAAAGTTTTTCTCGAGTCATATTCCATGTTATAATTATATTAGGTTTAATGTTTTGAACGTAAAACGGTTTACGATATTTCTGGAAAGTACAGGTTGGTGTTTCGTGTTTTATTATGTTAGCTATACAATGGTCTTTGATAATGTTCTTTGTTTGTGTATTTAAAACATGACTATTATGTAGGTAAAATTTGCCTTCTATGTTTTCATTAATAAGTTGTCCATTATTGTCAGGGTAATGTGCGATAAGAAAAGTAGGTTGTTCGATTGTGTTTGTGGGAATGTGAGACGTTAGGAATATTTCGTTAAAGGCTGTGCTATACCAGGCGGAAGTTTTTATGTTCATTAAGTTTTGGAAGTTAACGTTACCAAGGTTGTCGTGCTTTAGAAGTTTTGGATGAAATATTCCTAATCGTGTGAGTTGTTAACCCATTTCAATATCTTCGATATATTCAGTAAAATGTTCAATGTTAAATATTAAAAGGGAAATTTTATGATCTTTTTCAATAAATTTGGAGTGGGTATTTATCATCTCAATACCGTTATTTAGGTTGCCAATAACGTGATTAAGATTACTTTGTTGTTCAATATTGTGTCTTTCATCTTCGTCTAGTGTACCAAAAAGGTATTTCTAAGTAGAGCCTACAAAGTTAAACAGTCCTCGTTTGATGCGTTTAGTTATGTGTATACCGTTCATTTCTCTTTTCATTTTTTCGACTAATATATAGTAATTTATCTGAGTTATGTTGTTAAATTTCTGACTTTCTTTAATAAGATTGTTACATGTTTCTTCAATTTGTGTTATGTTCATAGTGAGACAGTGGTGCATAAAGGTATAATAGTTAGAAGCCTTTGGTTAAGTTTTAATGTTCAGTGGAGCATAGCTGCGTTTTATTTGATCATCAAGCTTGTGTCACTTGTAGAACTCGACTGTTTCTTAAAGCTAATACAATATTCCTCTTAGGCCTTAGCTGCCTGGTGAAGCCGGCAGAGAAGCGGCTATTATATATTATGTTATATACTTATGTTAAGAGAGTTAAGAGAGAATGCTATGTGCGCACATTATGTACATAGCGGCATTTGGTCAGCGTGGGAATGCTGACCATGCACTTATGCAGTGTGCTTCATAAGTGGGCGATCATATAACACTTCCACTTAAACATTATGGTTTATGCTAGCACTGCCAATGCAGTACATTGTACTCTATGTTTATATGTACTCTAAATTTATATGTACGCATACCACATCTCCCTCCTTTTGAAAAATAACGTAACATAGTGTAGTTATTTTATTCTATTATTTTTTTTATAATATTTTGTTTTTTTTTGTTTTTATATTTATTTTTTTTTTTTTTTTTTTTGGTTTTGATATTTTAAAATTTTTTTCATAATTATAATGATTTTTGTATTAAATCATGACCTCATTTATGAATGAAAAACTTTTAATCGATCTTTGTGTACTATTTGTTTTTTATTTTTATTGTTTGATATTGTTATATTGTCTCTTTCTTCGAACAAAAGTTGTTAAAGTCAGCGTTTTCAGTACAAATGTTCGGTACGAGCGGCAGCCGGCGCGCTGCTTTGAGCAGTTGACGCCGACGTCGACGTTGCGTCGTTTCGCTTTACTCTTTACGCGCGTCGCTGTGTGAGTGCGAGCGAGTAAGCTATATGTAGTAGAAGTATTTGTGCAGAATTCTCTGTTTGAAAGTATGAGAATAGTTACACGTTTGTAACGGATTTAGAAAATTGGGTGAAGGGTATCTTACTGTCGGGCGCCCGACTGTAGCCTTACCTACTTGTTTAGTATTTGTTTTCTTTAATTGTTTCTGTTTCAATATTTTGCTTAACTGTCCTGCTTGCTTTAGGTTTTAGATAGGTAATTATAATATTATGAGGTGCTGTTTTACATTTCATATAAAGGTAAACTATGGAGATTATACTAAATACTAACAAGAGGATTATTTATATATTTCTATAGATTGTAATATTCTTATTGTTTAACTTAATCATTTCTTTTATTTCTATGTGTGACATTGGTTCAACTTTTGTTACGTTGTGTTCGGTAAATATTAGATTTGTATATTGATGAATATTGATTGATATTGAAACTTGTTTTAATTCTGCTGTGCAATTTAAATATTTTTATAATTTTGTTATTTTCAATAAAAATTTCTTGATTGTTTCAATTTTGATAAAGTTTTTCTCGAGTCATATTCCATGTTATAATTATATTAGGTTTAATGTTTTGAACGTAAAACGGTTTACGATATTTCTGGAAAGTACAGGTTGGTGTTTCGTGTTTTATTATGTTAGCTATACAATGGTCTTTGATAATGTTCTTTGTTTGTGTATTTAAAACATGACTATTATGTAGGTAAAATTTGCCTTCTATGTTTTCATTAATAAGTTGTCCATTATTGTCAGGGTAATGTGCGATAAGAAAAGTAGGTTGTTCGATTGTGTTTGTGGGAATGTGAGACGTTAGGAATATTTCGTTAAAGGCTGTGCTATACCAGGCGGAAGTTTTTATGTTCATTAAGTTTTGGAAGTTAACGTTACCAAGGTTGTCGTGCTTTAGAAGTTTTGGATGAAATATTCCTAATCGTGTGAGTTGTTAACCCATTTCAATATCTTCGATATATTCAGTAAAATGTTCAATGTTAAATATTAAAAGGAAAATTTTATGATCTTTTTCAATAAATTTGGAGTGGGTATTTATCATCTCAATACCGTTATTTAGGTTGCCAATAACGTGATTAAGATTACTTTGTTGTTCAATATTTTGTCTTTCGTCTTCGTCTAGTGTACCAAAAAGGTATTTCTAAGTAGAGCCTACAAAGTTAAACAGTCCTCGTTTGATGCGTTTAGTTATGTGTATACCGTTCATTTCTCTTTTCATTTTTTCGACTAATATATAGTAATTTATCTGAGTTATGTTGTTAAATTTCTGACTTTCTTTAATAAGATTGTTACATGTTTCTTCAATTTGTGTTATGTTCATAGTGAGACAGTGGTGCATAAAGGTATAATAGTTAGAAGCCTTTGGTTAAGTTTTAATGTTCAGTGGAGCATAGCTCCGTTTTATTTGATCATCAAGCTTGTGTCACTTGTAGAACTCGACTGTTTCTTAAAGCTAATACAATATTCCTCTTAGGCCTTAGCTGCCTGGTGAAGCCGGCAGAGAAGCGGCTATTATATATTATGTTATATACTTATGTTAAGAGAGTTAAGAGAGAATGCTATGTGCGCACATTATGTACATAGCGGCATTTGGTCAGCGTGGGAATGCTGACCATGCACTTATGCAGTGTGCTTCATAAGTGGGCGATCATATAACACTTCCACTTAAACATTATGGTTTATGCTAGCACTGCCAATGCAGTACATTGTACTCTATGTTTATATGTACTCTAAATTTATATGTACGCATACCACATCTCCCTCCTTTTGAAAAATAACGTAACATAGTGTAGTTATTTTATTCTATTATTTTTTTTATAATATTTTGTTTTTTTTTGTTTTTATATTTATTTTTTTTTTTTTTTTTGTGTTTTGATATTTTAAAATTTTTTCATAATTATAATGATTTTTGTATTAAATCATGACCTCATTTATGAATGAAAAACTTTTAATCGATCTTTGTGTACTATTTGTTTTTTATTTTTATACCCTTCGACCATTGAAAATGGTCAAAAAAGGGTATACTAACTTTGTGCAAAATGTATGTAACAGGCATAAGGAGGCGTGGCAGACCCCATAAAGTATATATATTCTTGCTCAGGATCACTAGCCGAGTCGATTGAGACATGTCCGTCTGTCTGTCCGTCTGTCCGTCTGTCCGTCTGTCCGTCTGTCCGTCTGTATGAGACAACAGATCTCAGCTATTAAAAAAGCTAGAGACACCAAATTTGGCATGAAGGTTCCTATTAATCATAGGCAGATAAAGTTTATTTCAAATGTTTGCTGCCACGCCCACCGCCCCCGCAAATCGGTTATTTGCGATTATTAAGCAAAGTATTAAACCCATAACGTTCTGCTTCGGTATGTATAAAGCTGAGTGCCATATAAACATATCCTCCAAATAACATTCCGATCGGACCAATAACACAGAAGTTATTCAAGTCAACGTTTTCAGTACAAATGTTCCGTACGGGCAGCAGCCGACGCGCTGCTTTGAGCAGTTGACGCCGACGTCGACGTTGCGTCGTGTCGCTTTACTCTTTACGCGCGTCGCTGTGTGAGTGCGAGCGAGTAAGCTATATGTAGTAAAAGAATTTGTGCAGAATTTTCTGTTTGGCATTATGAGAGTGGTTACAGGTTTGTAACGGATTTGGAAAATTGGGAGAAGGGTATCTTACTGTCGGGCGCCCGACTGTAGCCTTACCCACTTGTTATTGTTTGATATTGTTATATTGTCTCTTTCTTCTATCTTTTCTACCTTATAGGCTCCCGTATATTTAAAATCTAATTTATGACCTACTTCATTTCTTAATAGAATTTTATCTCCTACTGTTATTTCTATATTTTTTGTTTGTAAATCATAATTTTCCTTGTTTTTTCCTTTATGCTCTTCAAGCTCTTTTATATGCTACTTCTAATCTATATTTACTTTCCTTAGCATAATCATCTATATTGTATATTGGTTCTATGCTAGTTATATTAGTGAAATTTCTGGGTAAATTATTTGTTCTACCAAAAACAAGTTCATATGGACAATAATTATGTACCATAGAAGGGGTTGTATTAAAACAATAGACGAAATAATGAAGCCATACATCCCAATCAGTTTTATCAACCGATATGTAAGATCGTATGTATTCATTTAGAGTTCTATGACTTCTTTCGACTACACCTACTGTTTGATGGTGGTGAGCGGTAGACGTTATATTTTTAATCTTTAGATTTGCAAAGATCTGTAATGATTGAATTCTTATACTCTGTACCCATGTCCGTAATGAACGTCTTCATTGGACCATAAGTAAGAATGAAAGATTCGAAAATTGCTTTAGCGACTGTTGTTGCGCTTTTATTCGGTATGGGAATTGCAACTAAATATTTAGTTAAGTCACAAATGAGAGTGACTGCATATTCGTTGCCATTTTCCGACTTTGGTAGAGGACCTATAGTGTCCACTATCACTCTGTCGAAAGCATGTTCAGGGGTTTCAGTTAAAGTCATTGGGGTCTTTGTATGCTTTGTTATTTTCGCTTTTTGGCATTTTTGACATTTTTTAATGTAGTCTGTTATTTGTTTAGACATACCTTTCCAAAAATAATGTCTTTTGACCTTGGCCAAGGTTTTTGCAATGCCTGTATGACCTCCTTGTAATGGATCATCATGTAGTGTAGACAATATAGCTTCTTTTTCTTTTTCATTATTTATTTGGGTCACCGGGGTAAGTAGCGCTACTTTTAAATTCTTTAATATTTTATTGCCCATATTTTTAAATTCATCTATTGAAAAGTGTTCAAAGATTTTTTCCCACGGCGCCATTTTGAGTTGGCTGATATCGTACATACCGGCTTGCGTTTCAAGCCTTTGGAAAAATTGATCTAGATCAAGAACTCCATTAGTATAAAGATCACCAACATCATATCTTGCAATGATTTTCTATCCATGTTTAAATAAACATATCGTATCATTCAATTGCAATGTCACTACTTTTCGTATTTCGTCATTTGTTATGACTACGTATACGTTGGGCTCTGAAGCTTTTTCTTTGGTTTGCTCATGCAAATCCAATTGTTCTTTTCCTGCGCAGGATTTTTGTCTACTTTGAAATCTTGTAGTGACTTTTAATATATTTCCAGTAATTTCCCTTAGCTCTTTGATGGTTATTCTTGATACCGCATCAGCTTCATGATTATCTTTGCCTTTTAGATACTCTACCGTAAAATTATATTCCTCTAATTAAAGCCGTATTCTTGTTAATTTAGAACTGGGGTTGACCATTGAGAATAAATATGTCAATGGTCTATGATCTGTTTTCACAGTGAAGTGTTTTCCGTAAATGTACGGTCTAAAATGTACTATTGCCCAATGAATTGCTGTTAACTCTTGTTCTGTTGTACTCTTATTGCTTTCACCTTTCGTAAAAGCTCTTGATGCATAAGCAACTGGGAGTTGGTGGCCATTGTAGTTTTGAGTTAAAACTGCGCCATACGCTTGCTTGCTTGCATCTGTTATTATGCAAAATTCTTTGCTGAAGTCTGGGTACTGCAAGAGTGTTGGGCTTATTAGCTGCGATTTTAAATGTATGAATGCATTTTGGAATTCATCTGTCTACTCGAATGGAACATTCTTTTTACATAATCTTGTTATGTGCCGCGTATAGTCGGCGAAATTTTTGATAAAACGTCTATAGTAATTGCAAAATGCTACAAAACGTCTAGCGCTGTCCTCATCATGTGGAACTGGGTAGTTCTGAATGACATCATATTTTTTGTCATCCGGCAAAATTCCTTTGTCTGTGCATTTATGTCCCCAAAAAAATGTGACTTCATGCATGAAAAATGAACATTTTTCAGGATGTAACTTTAGGTTGTATTCCCTGCATTTATCAAAAACTTCAGTGAGGTTTTTAAACATATGCTTTTCGGAACAACCGATGACTATTAAGTCATATAAAGGAATGCCTGAGACGGTTCTATTCCGGAGAATGCTATAGTCATCATTCTTTGGAATGAATTAGGCGCTATTTTTAAACCAAATGGCAATCGTGTGAAACGATATGAGCCATTGTTGGTTGAGAAAGAAGTTGAGCCTTCATCCAGCTCGATTTGATGAAAACCTGACATTAAATCAAGGCATGAAAAATATTTTGCTCGACCAAGTTGGTCCAAAATATCATCTATTCTCGGTAGTGGAAATTTGTCAGCTAAAAGTTTCTTATTAATTTGGCGATAGTCTATTACTAATATCCATTTCTTTTTATCTGAATCTGGGCTTGACTTTTTAGGTACTAATAGCAAAGGGCTATTGTACTCTGAAACTGATGGTTCGACTATTTTATCTTTTATTAATTTCTGTACCTGGGCTTGTATTTCTTCTACTTGACTATTAGGACTTCTATAATTTTTTGTGTATACGGGCTCATCATCTTTTAATCTCAACTGTTGTTTATAAAAATTATTAACCGTTATTGGTTCTGATTCTAATGCAAATACATCTGTATATTTGCTACATAAAGTTTGCATAAAGTTTCTAATTGTAATTTAAACAATTTTGGAAAATTTTTCTTCAATTGAGATAAGAAAGTTTTATTTCTGTTTTCGCTATTTGCCTGAACTACATTGTAGTTAGAAAGTGGCTCATATTGTAAAGTGTCCATATTGACCAATTGGTCAGAATCTGTTGTGTTCAAAATTCGGACAAATGTATTACTAGATGTTGCAATTGTATTTGCAACATAGATACCAGTTTTGAATTTCCTGGTTTGGAATTAAAATGTTATCATTTTTAATGATACTATTAATCTTCGGACAACTTGGGATCTTGCTGGTAATAGAGTTGTGTTATTACCAGAGCTGTATGTTATTGGAACATAAATTGAAAATTTCAAATTGTTGGGTCTAATTATAAACCAATCTTCTGCTGGTTTGAAATCAATTTGGAAATTATATTTTTTAATGAAATCTATCACACGGTATAGGAAAATTTTTATCTACTAAATGAAAGTCGTGTGGGATGATGTATTTACCTGTCTATATCTCAATAAAAGTCTGTCCTTGAGACTAAATTGTCTGTTGGCTTATGCCTTGAATATTTATTTTGTTAGTTATTTGAATATTGGAAAATTTGTCAGAGTTCTCTTTGAGAATAGAGATATCTGCTGGAATTGTCGTTTCATCGTCAACTGAGTTCACAATTGTGCCAACTATTTTTGACTTAATGACCTCAACTGCAATGTCTTCATATGGTCCCTTGGCTAAGTCTACCAATTTGATTGCCCTAATGAATCATTGTAAATGGATCTTTTGTCCATCAAATTCTGGTATTGCGCAAGCGACTTCCTTAATGTACGACCTAATGGCTGCGGATTGCTCTGCCATGGTTAATGTATTTTCTGAATTAGCTGCGTTATTTGTAGTATTTTCTTCCTTCAGCACTAGTGTTGCTGGTATAGTTAGATCGTGAAGATCTTCCTCTCTAATGTCTTCTTCGACTACAGTTGTATTTTCTTCGTCTGAGTCAGTGCTTTCTTCGTTAACATTTATTGTTAATGGAGTGTTTACTATAGTCGGAATTTCTATCTGGAGGCTGAATTTATTATACCCTTCGACCATTGAAAATGGTCAAAAAAGGGTATACTAAATTTGTGCAAAATGTATGTAACAGGCATAAGGAGGCGTGGCAGACCCCATAAAGTATATATGTTCTTGCTCACTAGCCGAGTCGATTGAGACATGTCCGTCTGTCTGTCCGTCTGTCCGTCTGTTTTGTTTGAGACAACAGATCTTAGCTATTAAACTAGTCGGAAAGGATACAGTCACGCGGTGACTGTAAGAGGCCATGGATTTTCACTTTACGTTTATATACCTTAAAATATGTATATATTATATATGTATATATATATATATATTTATATAAATTTTAATATAATGAAACAAAAACAAGTGAGCAAGGCTACAGATGAGCGCGCTCGACAGACAGATACCCTTTAACATCCGTACCAAACATGTAAACACACTCATGACTTCTGACAGAGAATTCTTCCAAACTTATTTTAATACATATGGGTTACTCGCTCACACACACACATACACGCGCGTAAACAGTAAAGCGACACGACGCAACGTCGACGTCGGCGTCAACTGCCTAAAGCAGCGCGCAGGCTGCTGCTTGTACCAAACATTTGTACTGAAAACGTTGACTTGAATAACTTCTGTGATATTTCTCCGATCGGATTGTAATTTAGAGGATACGTTCATATTGTATTCAGCTTTACGTATACCGAAGCAGAACGTTATAAGTTTAATTTTTTGCTTGATAATCACCAATTAACGGGGGCGGTGGGCGTGGTACCCGAAATTTGAAAACGACGTTTACTGCCTAGGATATACAGGAATCTTCATGCCAAATTTGGAGGGTCTAGCTTTCTTAATAGCTGAGAATCAGACGCTCATACAGACGGACAGACGGACAGACGGACAGACAGACAGACGGACAGACGGACAGACAGACATGGCTAGATCGACTCGGCTGGTGATCCTGAGTAAGAATATATATACTTTATGGGGTCGCAGATATCTCCTTCTGCCTGTTACGCACATTCCGACAAACCTAATAGACCATGTATTTTTTTAAAATCCATGGCCTAAAAAGCTAGAGACACCAAATTTGGTATGAAGGTTCCTATATATTCGGGGCAGGTGAAGTTTATGTCAAATGTTTGATGCCACGCCCACCGCCCCCCGCAAATCGGTTATTTACGATTATTAAGCAAAGTAATGAACCTATAAAGTAATGCTTTGGTATGTATAAAGCTGAATGCAATATGAACATATTCTCCAAATTACAATCCGATCCGATCCAATAACACAGAAGTTATTCAAGTCAACGTTTTCAGTACAAATGTTCGGTACGGGCAGCAGCTTGCGCGCTGCTTTGAGCAGTTGACGCCGACATTGACGTTGCGTCGTTTCGCTATACTCTTTACGCGCGTCGCTGTGTTAGTGCGAGCGAGTAAGCTATATGTAGTAGAAGTATTTCTGCAGAATTCTCTGTTTGAAACTATGAGTGTGGTTACACGTTTGTAACGGATTTAGAAAATTGGGAGAAGGGTATCTTACTGTCGGGCGCCCGACTGTAGCCTTACCCACTTGTTATACCCTTCGACCATTGAAAATGGTCAAAAAAGGGTATACTAACTTTGTGCAAAATGTATGTAACAGGCATAAGGAGGCGTGGCAGACCCCATAAAGTATATATATTCTTGCTCAGGATCACTAGCCGAGTCGATTGAGACATGTCCGTCTGTCTGTCCGTCTGTCCGTCTGTTTGTTTGAGACAACAGATCTTAGCTATTAAAAAAGCTAGAGACACCAAATTTGGTATGAAGGTTCCTATATATTCGGGGCAGGTGAAGTTTATGTCAAATGTTTGATGCCATAATAGAGTTGTGTTATTACCAGAGCTGTATGTTTTACATTATTGCCTGCCTGATTCTAGCTATGGCTTCACGGGCCATATTGGGTTAACAGGGCATAGTAGTATATGCTCCATTTTACAATGTGTCTTACAAAATTTGTCTTATATATATATATTAATGGTTAATTAATTAATGATTTATTTTTTTTACTGCTGCTGATGTTCGTCTGCTGGGCGTCGCCGGGGGTGGCACGCTGACACTCCCTCGCTGCTGTCTATTTCTGGGCTGCTGATGTTGATGGCTGCTCACAAGTCCCCAGGCAGTGAGGACTCCAGACTCCTCCGCAGTCCGGTGGGCAGGTCTCCTTAGGCTTCGTTAGTGCCGGTGCTGGTGCTGGATATGCTATTGGTTTTGGAACTTCATTAATTAATTAATTATTGTTATATTTTTCGTAGTTTCTGAGTGAGTTTTCTCGAGTTTTTGGGTTTTTAATTCTTGCTGATATTGCAGCAAGTGGTCGAGCTCTGCATTTAGCTTTAGGGCTTTCGACCAAACCGGTGGCGTTTGCTGACCGTATATTAGCCACCTTACGTGGGCTATACGTTTGTTCAGCTTTGTCTTTAGACCGCCGCGGTGCTTTCCCATATCTCAATACAACTCTACCTTCTCAGATTCGTTCTCCATTTGGCAATTGTAATGTTAAGTCTCGGTATTTTTTTAGCATTCCAGTCCAGTTTTCCTCCTTTTTCCTTTATTTATTTATTGGCGTGGTCAATTTGTCCATCGTTGGACGACTGTCACGGTCGTCATGCAATAATTAGAAGCCTTTGGTTAAGTTTTAATGTTCAGTGGAGCATAGCTCCGTTTTATTTGATCATCAAGCTTGTGTCACTTGTAGAACTCGACTGTGTCTTAAAGCTAATACAATATTCCTCTTAGGCCTTAGCTGCCTGGTGAAGCCGGCAGAGAAGCGGCTATTATATATTATGTTATATACTTATGTTAAGAGATTTGAGAGAGAATGCTATGTGCGCACATTATGTACATAGCGGCATTTGGTCAGCGTGGGAATGCTGACCATGCACTTATGCAGTGTGCTTCATAAGTGGGCGATCATATAACACTTCCACTTAAACATTATGGTTTATGCTAGCACTGCCAATGCAGTACATTGTACTCTATGTTTATATGTACTCTAAATATATATGTACGCATACCACATCTCCCTCCTCTTGAAAAATAACGTAACATAGTGTAGTTATTTTATTCTATTATTTTTTTTATAATATTTTGTTTTTTTTTGTTTTTATATTTTTTTCGTTTTTTTTTTTTTTTGGTTTTGATATTTTAAAATTTTTTTCATAATTATAATGATTTTTGTATTAAATCATGACCTCATTTATAAATTATTAAACATAGCCATATATGTATGTATGCGTGTGTTAGGTGGAATGCCAAAAGTTCTTCTTCATATATGGGCAATAGCAAAAGTCCCATTAATCAGCAAAGGGCAAAAGAAGACGACTGGTCTGCCCGGAGAGAGAGAGAGAGAGAGAGAAAAAAGCAGCTTTGCATTTATGCATGCATTTTTCTATTATTCATTCTTGTAGTAGACGGCGAGTTGTGCACAACGAAAAGAGAAAATTAAAAGTGATATTAAAATTGAAACAAGAGCGAAGTTGGTTATTATTTGATTGTCATATATATACGCAGGTAACCACTGGAAATAACTTAGTATAAATTCCAACAGGTTATGGGCCCAGTATAGGATACGACAGTTGAATGTTTTACAGCTTTGAGGCTCGTTGAAGTGTTCAATAAAAAAAAAAAAAACAAAAAGTGAAAAGTAAACTGATATCCATGGTTAAAAGGCAAATCGAAAATTACTGATTAAAAAGTACGCTATTAAAATACATAAACTAAACAATAAAACAAAAGCGGCAAACCAAAGAAGGAGCCGTTAAAAGGAAGCAGAAACGAATAGTGTGTGTGTGTGTATGTATGCGTGATTCCAAGCACAATCGTCAGAAAGTACAGTAGGCGACAAAGTGCGTGTGGGATAAATTGTGAAAAGATAACTGGCGCCTGCTGGTGTGTATGTGTGTGTAGAAGAGGCAATTAATAGAAAAGAGCGCGAAATAAAATGGATAAAGCAAAACGAAATATAAAGCCGTTTGACGGTGAAAAATATTCAGTGTGGAAGTTTCGTATCAGGGATCTTTTAGAAGAGAACGATTTAATAAAAGTTATCGATAGTGTACCAGAAGAAATAACAAGTGAATGGAAAAAGGCAGAGAGGAATGCAAAAAGCATTATTATCGAATATTTAAATGATTCGCTGCTTGGATTTGCAAGCAATGAAAATTCTGCAAGGAAAATTTTTGAAAAATTAGATGCAGTTTATGAGCGCAAGAGCTTAGCATTGCAACTCTCTATACGTAAGCAGTTGTTAGCATTAAAACTTAAAGGTGATACACCACTAGTGAATCATTTTAATTTATTTGATGATTTAATGACAGAACTAGTAGCTGCAGGAGGCAAATTAGATGAAATGGACCAAGTGGCTCATTTATTTTTAACTCTTCCCACCAATTATGACGGAGTGATAACAGCAATTGAAACTTTAACAGAAAGCAACTTAACGTTGGCCTTTGTTAAAACACGTCTTCTTGATCAAGAAATAAAGCTGAAATCTATCAGTAAGGACACGAGTGTTAAAGTATTGCAGGCTGTTCGTCATAAGGATCAGAAAGAAAATAAAATGAAAACTAGTTTCAAGAACAACAAAAAGGGTTTTAATAATAAAACTAAACCAAAGCCAAGATGTTTTCACTGTGGTAAATTGGGACATTTGAAAAAGGATTGCTACAGTTTTAAAAGAATTGCAGGTAGTCAAAATACAGATAAAGATACAAATAAACAGGCACAAGTAGCAATAACATCACAGTCAGGATCTGGTTTTGCATTCATGATGATGCAGAAGATTGGCAAATTACATGAGGGAGATATTTCGTTTATCTTAGACTCGGGTGCATCAGATCACATTATTAAAGATAAAGATTTGTTTGCTGACTATATCGATCTGAGTATGCCTGTAGAGATTTCTGTAGCCAAGCGTGGCGAATGTATCCAAGCTACATCTCAAGGAATAGTACGACTCCGCAGCCATGACAATGAAATCACGCTGGAAGATGTATTATTCAGCCAAGACATATCTTATAATCTTTTATCAGTCAGAAAGATGCAAGATGCCGGGATGACTATTGAGTTTAATCCAAATGGTGTAAAGGTCACCAAAAATGGCAAGTTGGTTCTTAAGGGCCAAAGTGAGTATAATGTAACAATTGTTAAATTCGAAATGAACCATAAAGCGTATATTTCAAACAATTTAAGTAGTGCAGAGTATAATTTGTGGCATGCAAGATTAGGACATATAAGTATTGGCAAGCTTTTAGATATAAAATGCAACCATTTGTTTGAGGATACACATTTATTAAAGAATGTAGAATCAAGTAATGAGCTATGTGAGGCCTGCATAAATGGAAAGCAATGCAGAATCAAATTTGAAAAATTCAAGAATAAAGAACACATTAAGCGACCCTTATTCGTAGTTCATTCGGACGTTTGCGGTCCAATAACACCTTCTACAATTGACAATAAGAATTACTATGTTATTTTCATTGATCAATTTACACATTACTGTGTAACTTATTTAATAACCTATAAGTCTGATGTATTTTCTGTGTTTAAAGACTTTATTGCAAAGGGCGAAGCCCATTTCAACTTAAAAGTCGTCAATCTATATATAGATAATGGTAGAGAATATCTATCTAATGAAATGCGCGAATATTGCGTAGAAAAAGGCATCAGCTATCATTTGACGGTTCCTCACACTCCACAATTGAATGGTGTATCTGAACGCATGATTCGAACGATAACTGAAAAGGCTCGTTCTATGATTAGTGGGGCTAAGCTAAGTAAAAGCTTTTGGGGTGAGGCTGTTTTAACAGCTACCCATTTAATTAACAGATGCCCAAGTAATGCGTTACAGAACAAAAAGAAAACACCATATGAAATGTGGCATAACAGAAAGCCAACATTGAAATATCTTAAGATATTCGGTTCGACAGTATATGTATTGAACAAAGTTAGAAAACGAAAGTTCGATGAAAAGTCAACAAAGTGCATACTTGTTGGGTATGAACCAAATGGTTTCAAATTGTGGAATGTGGAATCGAGGAAATTTATGACAGCTAGGGATGTTGTGGTGGATGAAACCAACATGTTAAATTCTAGGACTGTGGATTGTGTTGAGCAATCGGTAGACTCTGAGTTCCAGCTTGATAGAGTGGAACAGGTTGAAGACTCTTGTCCACATGATGAACAAGAAGTTGATTTTCACTCCATGGGAGCAGAAAATGAGAAACAAAGTTTTCCATTGGAAAACAGTGAGTCTGGTAATGAAAAATCTGATAGTTTAAAATCAGATATACAGCCTAGTGAAAAATCCACAAATCCTAAGAATGCCGATCCAGTTGTCAACACTGGTGATGAATCAAATCATTCAGATGATAAAATAGACACTGGTGATGAATCAAATCATTCAGATAATAAAATAGACAATGAAGACATCAGACGAAGTGAAAGGTTAAAAGATAGACCAAAAATATCTTATAGGTTGTTAGAGAAATGTTTGTTTAATGCTCATACATGCTTCAATGATATTCCAACTAGCTTTGAAGAAATTAAACATAGAGATGATAAATCTTATTGGGAAGATGCAATTCAGGATGAATTAGAGTCTCACCTTCAAAATGAGACATGGTCATTAGTTAAAATGCCAGAAGACAAGAACATAGTTGACTGCAAGTGGGTGTTTACAATTAAACAGGATGAACACGGAAATCTTGTTAAATACAAAGCAAGACTTGTTGCTCGGGGTTTCACACAACAATATCTGACAGATTATGATGAAACATTTGCACCAGTTGCAAGAATCTCTAGTTTTCGCTTTATTCTTGCCCTCTCCAACCAATATGGCTTAAAGGTACATCATATGGATGTAAAAACAGCATTTTTGAATGGAATCCTAAAGGAAGAGATTTATATGACAGTTCCACAAGGGTTAGTTGTTGGCAGAAATACAGTCTGCAAATTAAATAAATCTATCTATGGCCTTAAACAAGCAGCCAGATGCTGGTTTGAAGTTTTTGAGGAGGTGCTTAAATCAATTGGTTTCATAACTCTAGGCGTTGACCGTTGCATGTACATAATTGATAAAGGGAAACATTTTAAGCAATATATATGTATTGTTATATGTAGATGATTTGGTGATTGCCACTGAAAGCCTTGAAACAATGACTAGATTTAAAACATACTTGATGAGCAAATTCAAAATGACTGACTTGTTAGACATTCGATATTTTATTGGAATAAAGATTGATAGAAACGGGGACAAGTTATGCCTAAGCCAGTCAGCATATATTAATACTGTTTTGAGAAAATTCAATATGGAGAATTGCAATCCAGTTAGTACAGCACTTCCAAGTAAGCTTGATTATAAAGCTTTAGAATCAAATGAATCGTATGAAGCACCATATCGAAGTTTAATTGGATGCTTGATGTACATAATGTTATGTACAAGACCGGACTTAAGTACATCCATAAGTATTTTAAGCCGGTACACAAACAATAACAATAAAGAACTGTGGCAATGCCTTAAAAGAGTTCTTAGGTATCTTAAAGGTACTATTGATTTAAAATTAACATATGAAAAGAATGTTAATTATGAGAATATTGTTATTGGTTATGTTGATTCTGATTGGGCAGGAAGTGAGACTGATAGAAGAAGTACTACTGGATACTTGTTTAAAATGTTTGAGTCATGTTTAATATGTTGGAGTAGCATGAAGCAAAAATCAGTTGCAGCTTCGTCCACTGAAGCAGAATATATGGCACTATTTGAAAGTGTCAGAGAAGCATTATGGCTCAGATCGTTACTTGAAAGTATAAAGATAAAGATAAATAAACCAATTATAATTTTTGAAGACAATCAGGGTTGTATTTGTATAGCCAATAATCCTACACGCCACAAGAGAACTAAGCACATTGATATAAAATACCATTTTACTCGAGAAAATATTGAAAAGAAACTAATTACTTTAAAGTATATTCCAACAGATATGCAATTGGCGGACATCTTGACTAAGCCACTACCAGCAGCGATTCCTGAATTTAAGAAGCCAATTGGGACTGCTTGAATAACTAAAATAAATAATATTCCAGTTTTTTTTTTAATTTCCAGAAATTGAATCTCATTAATGTATTGAATCAAATTTAATTTAATTTGTACTACTATGAAACTTGAAAATTTATAATTATGTTATTAATTGAATGTAAAACTCAACTACTAATTTACGATTGGTCTGATTAGGTTTTTATGGGTTTTCCCTAATCCAATGCAGTGAATGCTGGACCATGATAATTGTATTTCCCATAGATGCACCAACTCGCCAATTAAGAAACATTGTAATTCTAAAATCTTACTACTTGATTAACGTAACTTTTGAGGAGGTGTATTAAACATAGCCATATATGTATGTATGCGTGTGTTAGGTGGAATGCCAAAAGTTCTTCTTCATATATGGGCAATAGCAAAAGTCCCATTAATCAGCAAAGGGCAAAAGAAGACGACTGGTCTGCCCGGAGAGAGAGAGAGAGAGAGAGAAGCAGCTTTGCATTTATGCATGCATTTTTCTATTATTCATTCTTGTAGTAGACGGCGAGTTGTGCACAACGAAAAGAGAAAATTAAAAGTGATATTAAAATTGAAACAAGAGCGAAGTTGGTTATTATTTGATTGTCATATATATACGCAGGTAACCACTGGAAATAACTTAGTATAAATTCCAACATAAATGAAAAACTTTTAATCGATCTTTGTGCACTATTTGTTTTTTATTTTTATTGTTTGATATTGTTATATTGTCTCTTTCTTCTATCTTTTCTACCTTATAGGGTCCCGTATATTTAAAAATATAATTTATGACCTACTTCATTTCTTAATAGAATTTTATCTCCTACTGTTATTTCTATATTTTTTGTTTGTAAATCATAATTTTCCTTGTTATTTCTTTTATGCTCTTCAAGCATAGTTCTAGCTCTTTTATATGCTACTTCTAATCTATATTTACTTTCCTTAGCATAATCATCTATATTGTATATTGGTTCTATGCTAGTTATATTAGTGAAATTTCTGGGTAAATTATTTGTTCTACCAAAAACAAGTTCATATGGACAATAATTATGTACCATAGAAGGGGTTGTATTAAAACAATAGACGAAATAATGAAGACATACATCCCAATCAGTTTTATCAACCGATATGTAAGATCGTATGTATTCATTTAGAGTTCTATGACTTCTTTCGACTACACCTACTGTTTGATGGTGGTGAGCGGTAGACGTTATATTTTTAATCTTTAGATATTTGCAGCGAGGGAGTGTCAGCGTGCCACCCCCGGCGACACCCAGCTGACAAACAGATGAACATCAGCAGCAGTAAAATATTAACTAATTAATTAATTAACCATTTGATTTGATGAAAACCTGACATTAAATCAAGGCAAGAAAAATATTTTGCTCGACCAAGTTGGTCCAAAATATCATCTATTCTCGGTAGTGGAAATTTGTCAGCTAAAAGTTTCTTATTAATTTGGCGATAGTCTATTACTAATATCCATTTCTTTTTATCTGAATCTGGGCTTGACTTTTTAGGTACTAATAGCAAAGGGCTATTGTACTCTGAAACTGATGGTTCGACTATTTTATCTTTTATTAAGTTCTGTACCTGGGCTTGTATTTCTTCTACTTGACTATTAGGACTTCTATAATTTTTTGTGTATACGGGCTCATCATCTTTTAATCTCAACTGTTGTTTATAAAAATTATTAACCGTTATTGGTTCTGATTCTAATGCAAATACATCTGTATATTTGCTACATAAAGTTTGCATAAAGTTTCTAATTGTAATTTAAACAAATTTTGGAAAATTTTTCTTCAATTGAGATAAGAAAGTTTTATTTCTGTTTTCGCTATTTGCCTGAACTACATTGTAGTTAGAAAGTGGCTCATATTGTAAAGTGTCCATATTGACCAATTGGTCAGAATCTGTTGTGTTCAAAATTCGGACAAATGTATTACTAGATGTTGCAATTGTATTTGCAACATAGATACCAGTTTGAATTTCCTGGTTTGGAATTAAAATGTTATCATTTTTAATGATACTATTAATCTTCGGACAACTTGGGATCTTGCTGGTAATAGAGTTGTGTTATTACCAGAGCTGTATGTTATTGGAACATAAATTGAAAATTTCAAATTGTTGGGTCTAATTATAAACCAATCTTCTGCTGGTTTGAAATTAATTTGGAAATTATATTTTTTAATGAAATCTATCACACGGTATAGGAAAATTTTTATCTACTAAATGAAAGTCGTGTGGGATGATGTATTTACCTGTCTATATCTCAATAAAAGTCTGTCCTTGAGACTAAATTGTCTGTTGGCTTATGCCTTGAATATTTATTTTGTTAGTTATTTGAATATTAGAAAATTTGTCAGAGTTCTCTTTGAGAATAGAGATATCTGCACCTGTATCAAGAAGGAAAACAAGTTTTACACCTGTTTCGACATGAATGAATGTGGTAAATATATTGAGATTATAATTGATGGCGTATACTCTTTGATCTTCTACTGAGTACCTAAAGGCTGTTGCGAGTTTCCCTGATCTTGGGTTACTCGTACATTGGCATTATTTCCGTTATTGCTATTCTGGTTGTTGTTACGGCCTCTGTTTCCATTATTGCGGCCTCTATTGTTGCTATTATAACCGTTATTATTTCCATTATTGTGGTTTTGAAAACCGTTATTCTGGTAACCTTTATTTTGGTAACCGTTATTTTGGTAACCGTTATTATAGTTGCCTCTATAACCATCGTTATTGAAGCCTCTACCTCGGTTACCACCTCTATCGGCATTGCCGTATCCTCTGTTAGATCTGTTACCTCTAAAGTACATCACTTTATTGATGTCACCGGTAACTCTTGCACTCGTTCTTATGTATGCGCTTATCGCTGCATCCATAGTGTTGCTAGACCCTGCTTCCAGTACTGTTTTGATACTTTCGTGCTCAGCACGATTTATCATGGTGTCAATTGCCTCTTTAGTACTTAGACAAGTGGCGTATTCTAAAGATATACCCTCATCGATAAAGGAATGCTTTTCTAATACTTTTCTTTTCAACTTCAGTGGTAAATTGCGTTGCAGTTTTACCTCTTTGCTGAACTTTGCTGATAGCTTTGCTTTGACATTACTGGATGTCTCACCGACAACTACTTTCTGCAATTTGTTTATAATTGCTGGAATTGTCGTTTCATCGTCAACTGAGTTCACAATTGTGCCAACTATTTTTGACTTAAGAACCCAACTGACCTCTCTTCATATGGTCCCTTGGTTAAGTCTACCAATTTGATTGCCCTAATGAATCATTGTAAATGGATCTTTTGTCCATCAAATTCTGGTATTGCGCAAGCGACTTCCTTAATGTACGACCTAATGGCTGCGGATTGCTCTGCCATGGTTAATGTATTTTCTGAATTAGCTGCGTTATTTGTAGTATTTTCTTCCTTCAGCACTAGTGTTGCTGGTATAGTTAGATCGTGAAGATCTTCCTCTCAATGTCTTCTTCGACTACAGTTGTATTTTCTTCGTCTGAAGTCAGTGCTTTCTTCGTTAACATTTATTGTTAATGGAGTGTTTACTATAGTCGGAATTTCTATCTGAGGTGCTGAATTTATTATACCCTTCGACCATTGAAAATGGTCAAAAAGGGTATACTAAATTTGTGCAAAATGTATGTAACAGGCATAAGGAGGCGTGGCAGACCCCATAAAGTATATATGTTCTTGCTCACTAGCCGAGTCGATTGAGACATGTCCGTCTGTCTGTCCGTCTGTCCGTCTGTTTTGTTTGAGACAACAGATCTTAGCTATTAAACTAGTCGGAAAGGAATACAGTCACGCGGTGACTGTAAGAGGCCATGGATTTTCACTTTACGTTTATATACCTTAAAATATGTATATATTATATATGTATATATATATATATATATTTATATAAATTTTAATATAATGAAACAAAAACAAGTGAGCAAGGCTACAGATGAGCGCGCTCGACAGACAGATACCCTTTAACATCCGTTTAACATCCGTACACACTCATGACTTCTGACAGAGAATTCTTCCAAACTTATTTTAATACATATGGGTTACACGCTCACACACACACATACACGCGCGTAAACAGTAAAGCGACACGACGCAACGTCGACGTCGGCGTCAACTGCCTAAAGCAGCGCGCAGGCTGCTGCTTGTACCAAACATTTGTACTGAAAACGTTGACTTGAATAACTTCTGTGATATTTCTCCGATCGGATTGTAATTTAGAGGATACGTTCATATTGTATTTAGCTTTACGTATACCGAAGCAGAACGTTATAAGTTTAATTTTTTGCTTGATAATCACCAATTAACGGGGGCGGTGGGCGTGGTACCCGAAATTTGAAAACGACGTTTACTGCCTAGGATATACAGGAATCTTCATGCCAAATTTGGAGGGTCTAGCTTTCTTAATAGCTGAGAATCAGACGCTCATACAGACGGACAGACGGACAGACAGACAGACGGACAGACGGACAGACAGACATGGCTAGATCGACTCGGCTGGTGATCCTGAGTAAGAATATATATACTTTATGGGGTCGCAGATATCTCCTTCTACCTGTTACGCACATTCCGACAAACCTAATAGACCATGTATTTTTTTAAAATCCATGGCCTAAAAAGCTAGAGACACCAAATTTGGTATGAAGGTTCCTATATATTCGGGGCAGGTGAAGTTTATGTCAAATGTTTGATGCCACGCCCACCGCCCCCGCAAATCGGTTATTTACGATTATTAAGCAAAGTAATGAACCTATAAAGTAATGCTTTGGTATGTATAAAGCTGAATGCAATATGAACATATTCTCCAAATTACAATCCGATCCGATCCAATAACACAGAAGTTATTCAAGTCAACGTTTTCAGTACAAATGTTCGGTACGGGCAGCAGCTTGCGCGCTGCTTTGAGCAGTTGACGCCGACATTGACGTTGCGTCGTTTCGCTATACTCTTTACGCGCGTCGCTGTGTTAGTGCGAGCGAGTAAGCTATATGTAGTAGAAGTATTTCTGCAGAATTCTCTGTTTGAAACTATGAGTGTGGTTACACGTTTGTAACGGATTTAGAAAATTGGGAGAAGGGTATCTTACTGTCGGGCGCCCGACTGTAGCCTTACCCACTTGTTATACCCTTCGACCATTGAAAATGGTCAAAAAAGGGTATACTAACTTTGTGCAAAATGTATGTAACAGGCATAAGGAGGCGTGGCAGACCCCATAAAGTATATATATTCTTGCTCAGGATCACTAGCCGAGTCGATTGAGACATGTCCGTCTGTCTGTCCGTCTGTCCGTCTGTCCGTCTGTTTGTTTGAGACAACAGATCTTAGCTATTAAACAAGTGGGTAAGGCTACAGTCGGGCGCCCGACAGTAAGATACCCTTCTCCCAATTTTCCAAATCCGTTACAAACCTGTAACCACTCTCATAATGCCAAACAGAAAATTCTGCACAAATTCTTTTACTACATATAGCTTACTCGCTCGCACTCACACAGCGACGCGCGTAAAGAGTAAAGCGACACGACGCAACGTCGACGTCGGCGTCAACTGCTCAAAGCAGCGCGTCGGCTGCTGCCCGTACGGAACATTTGTACTGAAAACGTTGACTTGAATAACTTCTGTGTTATTGGTCCGATCGGAATGTTATTTGGAGGATATGTTTATATGGCACTCAGCTTTATACATACCGAAGCAGAACGTTATGGGTTTAATACTTTGCTTAATAATCGCAAATAACCGATTTGCGGGGGCGGTGGGCGTGGCAGCAAACATTTGAAATAAACTTTATCTGCCTATGATTAATAGGAACCTTCATGCCAAATTTGGTGTCTCTAGCTTTTTTAATAGCTGAGATCTGTTGTCTCATACAGACGGACAGACGGACAGACGGACAGACGGACAGACGGACAGACAGACGGACATGTCTCAATCGACTCGGCTAGTGATCCTGAGCAAGAATATATATACTTTATGGGGTCTGCCACGCCTCCTTATGCCTGTTACATACATTTTGCACAAAGTTAGTATACCCTTTTTTGACCATTTTCAATGGTCGAAGGGTATAAAAAGCTAGAGACACCAAATTTGGTATGAAGGTTCCTATATATTCGGGGCAGGTGAAGTTTATGTCAAATGTTTGATGCCATAATAGAGTTGTGTTATTACCAGAGCTGTATCTTTTACATTATTGCCTGCCTGATTCTAGCTATGGCTTCACGGGCCATATTGGGTTAACAGGGCATAGTAGTATATGCTCCATTTTACAATGTGTCTTACAAAATGTGTCTTATATATATTAACGAATTCAGACCGAGGTTTTAACAAAAAAAATAAAACACAGTTGTTTTAAGTTTATTAGTTAAACACTTTTTTATTTCTTCCGAAGGAAGAACTAGAGCCTTTGGATTATCTAGGGTTTGATAACAGACTTTAGTGAGCTATCGCGATTGATAGCGTACTCGGTGCTCGGGAGTAAACTGGAAGTTTACTGAACTAAACTGAACTGCTGCTTAGATGCGTGCCTGGGTTTATATAGGCAAAGTGGGTGTTAAGAGAGCAAACTCTTTAAGAGAGTTTGGCTAATTTTGATTCTAATGTTCTCTTTAAGAGAGTTTGGCTGATTTGACTTTAATGTTCTCTCATTGAGAGAGGGAGAGGTTCCCGAAAAATAGAGGTAATTGGAGAATCCTGAGACAAGTGCCTGAGCAGAAACTCGGGTGATAAAGTTTTGTTATTTCAGTTGGCTCGCTGTAAACTTTGGGCGGAGACCCGGGTGTTGAAGCTTTATTATTTCAGTTGGCTCGCTATAAACATTGGGGCTAGCCAAGTGATCGAATTGGGGGACAATTATTTGGGTGATGAAGCTTTATTATTTCAGTTGGCTCGCTGTAAACATTGGGGCTAGCCAAGTGATCGAATTGGGGGACAATTATTTGGGTGATCGGGTTCCAGCAATTATTTGTTATTAGATTTATGATCTGTGGGAACCTTTAGATTTATGATCTGTGGGAACCAAAGTTAATCGAAGGGCTCTCGTTCTTTGATTACATATTGTGCTTATACGTTAATGTGTGTATGTGCGTTTTACAATAATGTGCGTGTGTGTGTGGAATTGGGGAGTTTAAAGTGTGGGTGTAGAATGGATATGTCACTTCCCCATCCTTAAGAAAAAGGCCTGTCCTCAGGCAATAACTTTAGGGTACAATACAGGGGTACTTACTGAAGGTACATTATTTTCTGTTTCAGGACTTATGATAGTTTCATTTTCTGGATTTTGATTCTTGAATTTTACAATTAATTTTTGTGGTATAGTTTTATATTTATAAATGAAGTACAATGCTGCGATTATAATTATTATTACTAATGTTGTAACTGCTATTATTTGGAAGATATTACTAGTTTGAGTGTGTTGTTCAATTATTTCTTTTGCCTGAATGTATTCAAGTGGTTCAAGTTTTGTTACATTATTGTTTACATAGATAGTTTGAGTGTAGTCTAACATTGTGTTGGAAATCAAAATTTCTTCTAACTGAATGGAACAATTAAAAGCTTTTATCATGTTATTACCTTCTATTATAATTTCTCTATTGATACAATTTTGGTTTAACGTAGTTTTGGGAAGGTTCCAAGTTGTGATTATATTAGGTTCAACATATTTTATTTCAAAATCAGAACGTGTTTTACTGTATCTACATTGTGTTGAGACTTGGTTAAGTATACCTGTTATGCATTTATTTATGACCAAGCTTTGAGAACTTGCTATGAAAGTTTGGTTATTATGCGAAAAATATTTGTCATGTATTGTTTCAGTTAGTATGTTATTATTTTCGTCGGGGTATGGTATTATTTGGAAAATAGGTGTTTTAATTATTTCTCTCGGAATGTGGGATATTATCAAAATTTCGTTAGTGTCAGATTTAAGCCAAGCAGTAGTTTTGATATTAAGAATTTTTTCAGAATTTACGTGAGTAAGGGAATCATGTTTTAAAAGTTTTGGATTGAAGATACCTAAGCGTGTCAGTTGCATACCAAGTTCTATGTCTTCTATGTATTCGGTGAATTGTTGTAAGTTGAAAATTAGTAAGGCTAACATTTGTTCTCCTTCAAAATTATTGTTTAAATGATTGGTTAATTCTATTCCTTCATTAATGGCTTCTATTACATGGTTGAGTTCGCTTATTTGTACATTGTTTTTGGAAATGTTACCTATTTGTTGTTGTAATTCTTCTTTATCTTCTTGATCTAATGTGCCGAATAAGTATTTGTAAATAGTTCCCATAAAATTTGCAAGACCGCGTTTGTTACGCTTTGCAATTCTAAAGCCATTCATTTCTCTATTGAGTTTCTCTGTTAGGTACTGAATTTGTGGTAAATTTTCAAAGACTTGTGTTTGTTTGATAAGTTCTTCATAAATAATTTCGGTTTTAGTTAAATTAATAGATAAGTAATGATATTCATAGTTTATAGGTAAATCAATTGATCCGGTTTGAAAGATTAAGTAGCCGTTTTTGGCCTGGATAGGGGTTACTTCTAGGTTTTGCGTGCTAATTGTTGATAGTAGGCATAATATGATTATCATGATCGGGAGTAAGCCTGGAAATATCATTATTATATTTACTTTTATTAATTTTCTTTTTCTTTTTAAATATAGATTTATAATGTATTATCTTTCTACCTCTATTTGTTTCTTCAAAATGTTTATCATCTATTTGTCTTAAGTTTCCTGTCTTTCTGAATGGGTTAGTTGTTTTTGATCTAACCAGAGGAGATTCTCTGAAATTAGTGTCTTGTCTACTTTCGTTGAGTTTGTCAATTTTGTCTATTTTATTTTGCTGCGTGTTATAGGCAGGGGTTCCTGCATAAATAAAGATGTCTGCTGGTGTTCGACCAGTTGTGTTGTGTTTTGTTTTATGATTGTATACGTAAAGTATTTTTTCGAACTTAGTGAATTGGTTTTCTGGTTCATTCTCGCTTGTTATTATTCTTAGTTTTTCGTTGACAGTTTTATGAAATCTCTCAATATCAGAAATTCCATTTTTACTCGTTGTTATGTTTAGAGTTACTCCTTCTGAATCTAACCAGAGCTTGAGTGCGGTGCACATGAAAGCGGAGTCTTTGTCGGCTTTTATTTCTATGGGTTTTCCCATGTCATTGAATATACGTAAAATAGCTCTTTTAGCTTCAAGCCAATCTCTACTATTTACTTCTATCAGGGAGGCGTATTTAGAATAAATGTCAATACATGATAGGAATTGTTTATTGTTTATTAAATAAAAATCCATGACATACTTGTCTCTGGGGTTGAATGTTTCTGGGGTTGTTTCCAGGGCTAATTTTGTATTTCTATGTTCGGTTTTCGCAATGTTACAGATTTCACATTCATTTATAATGTTTTGGATAAGTTTTTGATAATCGGGGTAATAATAAAGAGTTCTTTGAACTGAAGAGTGAGTTTTTCTATGCCTGGGTGTAATAATTCTTTATGTGCTTTGAGGATAATTTCTTTAAATTGAGCATATGTTTGGATATCTATTAGTTTACTACTGGTTCTCATAGTTTTAGTGAAATTGTCGGGACTTATAATTTGAATATAAGCATTTTGAAAGACTTTAAAGTCGGCTTCATTAGGGAAGTAAATAACACTTTTCTTAGTGCAGAGGTATTCTTTTATTAGGTCTTTGGCAAAGGTGTCGGTCATTTCTTTATAACTAATTTTTATTCTGGTTTTATG
This sequence comes from Zaprionus kolodkinae, assembly GCA_018901885.1. NCBI lineage: Eukaryota > Metazoa > Arthropoda > Insecta > Diptera > Drosophilidae > Zaprionus > Zaprionus kolodkinae. Next base: position 66,300 of record JAEIFM010000268.1, on the reverse strand, counting down.
AAAGTATTTTATTATTTGGACATCGTCAAAATTGTCTTTTAAGAATTCTAATTGTCTGTTATAATAATTGAGGGGTCTTTCGGTTAAGGAAATGTGGCTTTGATTGTCTTCTTGTGCGCTATGCACAGTAGCTGCTGTGGTAATGGAAACTGGGTTATCTTCTCCTAGGAAGTTTTCTTGAATTTGAACTCTGGATAAGGCATCAGCGACATGATTTTCCTTACCAGGTAGGTATTGGATATTATAATCATATTCATTTAACTTTATCTTCCATCTTTGTAATTTCATATTGGGTTCTTTTACGTTACTTAGCCATACAAGTGGCCTATGATCGCTTAATATTTCGAACTTTCTACCGAATAGGTAAGACCTGAAATATTTTGTTGCCCATACTATAGCTAATAGTTCTTTTTCTATTGCTGAGTAATTGAGTTCGTGTTCGTTAAGAGTTCTGCTTGCATAGCAAATGGATTTATGTTCTTGAGATAATACAGCACCTATAGCTATATTACTCGCGTCTGTTGTTAATGAAAATTTCTTTTCGAAGTTAGGGTATATTAGTATTGGATCGGACGTGATGAGTACTTTTAGTTTCTCGAAAGCGGACATGTAATCGTTATCTTCTGTATTGATTATTGCTCCTTTTTTTAATTTGAGTGTCATTGGTTTTGCTATTTTTGCAAAATTGGGGATGAACTTACGGTAAAATCCGCAGAGTCCAAGAAAAGACTTTATTCCTTTTGTAGTTTTAGGAATGGGAAAATTAACAATTGCGTTTATTTTGTTAGGGTTTGGTTTTATACCGTCTGTTGTGATAATGTGACCAAGAAATTCTGTTTCTTTCTTTAGAAATTCACATTTGTCAAGTTGCAATTTTAAGTTAGCTGATCGTAGCTTTTCGAATACTCTTTTCAATGATATTATGTGTTCCTCTAATGAAGTGGAATAAATGATAATATCATCTAAGTAAACTAGACAATCCTTGGAGATTAAATCTTCTAGGAGGTTGTTCATGCAACGTTGAAAAGTTGCTGGTGCATTTTTCAGACCAAAGGGCATACGAAGATATTCGTAATGTCCGTGTTTTGCTGAAAATGCTGTTTTGGATATTGATCGCGGGTCCATTTGAATTTGATGGAAACCTTTAGCTAAATCAATAGTTGAGAAGTATTGACAGCGTCCAAGCTTGTCTAATATTTCGTCCATTACAGGAATAGGGAATTTGTCGTCAATGGTTATTTCATTGAGACTGCGATAGTCTATGACTAATCGAAATTTTGGTTTGCCAGAAGCATCGTTTTTCTTTGGCACAATCCAAATTGGAGAACAATAAGGGGATTTAGATTTCCTAATTATATTTTGTTCTATCATTTCGTTAATTTTTTTTGTTGACATCTTGATCAAACGCTTGGGGGTATTTATAAGGTTTTTTATAAATAGGGTCTTCGTGCTTTGTAAGAATAGAATGTTTAATCGTACTTGTGAAGGTCAAATTTTCACCTTCTCTGTACTGAATATCATTGTATTCTAGCAAGACATGCGAAAGTTGTTCCCTTTCTTCTGTATTCAGATGTTCCAATCTGAATACATTGGATTCTCTTAACTCGTCGTCTAAGGCGTAGTTAGAGGGTATTTCTAGAAGGGCTCCTTCTATGGGAGGTGTATTATGAGGGGTTTCCTCAGTTTTAGAAGTCTTGTGATCTTCTAACTTAGATGACTTGGGGTACTCATTGGTGACCTTGGACTCATCTTTTCTTAAGTGGGGTTTCCGCTTAATTTTTAGGAGGGTTTTCTCCTTTTTTGGGGTAAGTAGAGGGGTTTCCTCTGTGTTGGATGATTTAGGGCACTCATTGGTAGCCTTGGACTCATCTGTTTGGGTGTGGTCGTACCACATTTTAAATGGATATCCATTTATATTGACCGTTTGAGTTGAGTAGTTAATTTGAGCATTAGTTGACTCTAAATAATTTCTACCTAACAGTAAGTCATATTTTTCTGAGAAATTGTGAATAAAGAAAGTTTGTTTAGTAGGACATAGTTTGCTTGAATGCAATGAAACGCTTTGGTTTAATACTATGGTGCCATTTATAGTGTGGACTTTTACTTTAGAAGGTTTGGTTGGGAAATTAAAAAAATTTTGTTTTATAATATTGATAGATGAACCAGTGTCTACTATGCATCTAAGGGTAATATTATTCATTTTGATTTTTAAGAATGGGTTTCCTCTTCCTCTGAGTCGCTTTCCGATTCCGAGGCCGGTTGAAGAAAATTTTCGCCTGTGTCCATTTTGTGTTGGCCACTAGCACTTTCTTTTTGCCTTTTAACTGGGGGGTTTGGTGCATTGCTACCTTGTTGTTGGTGATTAAGGGAATTTTGGGCTCTACCTAAATTTAGTTTTTGCTTAAATTCATTGAAATCTTGTGGGCTTGATTCCACTGGTTTGGAACTAGTGCTTGGATAAGATTTATTTGTGGCATGCGTTGCATTGCTCACGAAATTTTGATTTTGTCCTTTACTCTTTGAGTTTTGGGAAGGATTAGAATTATTTTGGGGTTTTGTTCGGTCGTTGTAAGTTACTTCGTATACGCCTTCTTCTTGCGCTACTTGTTTAAGTTTGGATACTGTTGATATATCGGATCTAGCAAGAGTCATAAATAGCCTATCAGGTAACTTTCTCTTGATTACAGTTTTAATTGTAGTGTTTAACGCATTTGTGTAAACTATGGTGTTATTAATATCGTTCTCTAACATGAGTTTGTTTGATATGATAAATGACTTAGTTTCTAGATCTTCGACGAACTTACGGATATTTCCAGGGAAGGGTGTGTTGTAGAGACGTCGTAGCAGCTCCTCACATGGTGTCTAAGTTTTGTACTCATTGATAAGGGCATTCATCAGGTCTGGCCAGCTTCTGGCTCCGGATAGTTGGGATACGCGTTGGGCATCTCCTGCGAGTTGCATCTCGATTGCACTGAAGAACACATGCTTCTGTCTGGGGTCACTTGTTGGGTATAATTGCAGTACGAACTCGATCCTTTTTATAAAGGCACTGAGCTCTTGAGTGTTTCCGCTGAATGCAGGTATTTGTCTAATTTGACTTAACGCCTGATTCAGGTGGGGCTCCGACAACAGTTGAATTTGTTCGGTTGCCACGATTTTGTTGTTTTTGTTTTAGCAGAGTTTTTTTTTTTTTTTTTTTTTTTTTTTGTTGATGGTTGTTTTTACACTTCTATGGTGGGTTGTTTTTACACTTTTATTGTTCTTTGTATGCAGTAGATTGACTATTGCGTGTCAATCACCGACTTTACGTGAAGTTCTTTGGCGGATAAAACGATTTAATTGTATTGCGATGCACTTTTACCTAGCGCCGATTCGCGTGGTTCAATCACAAAAAGATCGTACAAGGATCTTTTATCACTAGATTGATTTTGGTAAACGAGTCGCACAACTTTTTCTTTTTATCCTACCGGCTGCGCCATTAACGAATTCAGACCGAGGGTTTAACAAAAAAATAAAAACAGTTGTTTTAAGTTTATTAGTTAAACACTTTTTTATTTCTTCCAAAGGAAGAACTAGAGCCTTTGGATTATCTAGGGTTTGATAACAGACTTTAGTGAGCTATCGCGGTTGATAGCGTACTCGGTGCTCGGGAGTAAACTGAAAGTTTACTGAACTAAACTGAACTACTGCTTAGATGCGTGCCTGGGTTTATATAGGCAAAGTGGGTGTTAAGAGAGCAAACTCTTTAAGAGAGTTTGGCTAATTTTGATTCTAATGTTCTCTTTAAGAGAGTTTGGCTGATTTGACTTTAATGTTCTCTCATTGAGAGAGGGAGAGGTTCCCGAAAAATAGAGGTAATTAGAGAATCCTGAGACAAGTGCCTGAGCGGAAACTCGGGTGATAAAGTTTTGTTATTTCAGTTGGCTCGCTGTAAACTTTGGGCGAAGACCCGGGTGTTGAAGCTTTATTATTTCAGTTGGCTCGCTATAAACATTGGGGCTAGCCAAGTGATCGAATTGGGGGACAATTATTTGGGTGATGAAGCTTTATTATTTCAGTTGGCTCGCTGTAAACATTGGGGCTAGCAAGGTGATCGAATTGGGGGACAATTATTTGGGTGATCGGGTTCCAGCAATTATTTGTTATTAGATTTATGATCTGTGGGAACCTTTAGATTTATGATCTGTGGGAACCAAAGTTAATCGAAGGGCTCTCGTTCTTTGATTACATATTGTGCTTATACGTTAATGTGTGTATGTGCGTTTTACAATAATGTGCGTGTGTGTGTGGAATTGGGGAATTTAAAGTGTGGGTGTAGAATGGATATGTCACTATATTAATGGTTAATTAATTATTGAGTTATTTTTTTACTGCTGCTGATGTTCGTCTGCTGGTGTCAGCTGGGCGTCGCCGGGGGTGGCACGCTGACACTCCCTCGCTGCTGTCTATTTCTGGGCTGTTAATGTTGATGGCTGCTCACAAGTCCCCAGGCAGTGAGGACTCCAGACTCCTCCGCAGTCCGGTGGGCAGGTCTTCTTAGGCTTCGTTAGTGCCGGTGCTGGTGCTGGATATGCTATTGGTTTTGGAACTTCATTAATTATTGTTATATTTTAAGTAGGTTCTGAGTGAGTTTTCTCGAGTTTTTGGGTTTTTAATTCTTGCTGATATTGCAGCAAGTGGTCTAGCTCTGCATTTAGCTTTAGGGCTTTCGACCAAACCGGTGGCGTTTGCTGACCGTATATTAGCCACCTTACGTGGGCTATACGTTTGTTGAGCTTTGTCTTTGACCGCTGCGGTTCTTTCCCATATCTCAATACAACTCTACTCACTCAGATTCGTTCTCCATTTGGCAATTGTAATGTTAAGTCTCGGTATTTTTTTAGCATTCCAGTCCAGTTTTCCTCCTTTTTCCTTTTTTTATTTATTGGCGTGGTCAATTTGTCCATCGTTGGACGACTGTCACGGTCGTCATGCAATAATTAGAAGCCTTTGGTTAAGTTTTAATGTTCAGTGGAGCATAGCTCCGTTTTATTTGATCATCAAGCTTGTGTCACTTGTAGAACTCGACTGTGTCTTAAAGCTAATACAATATTCCTCTTAGGCCTTAGCTGCCTGGTGAAGCCGGCAGAGAAGCGGCTATTATATATTATGTTATATACTTATGTTAAGAGATTTGAGAGAGAATGCTATGTGCGCACATTATGTACATAGCGGCATTTGGTCAGCGTGGGAATGCTGACCATGCACTTATGCAGTGTGCTTCATAAGTGGGCGATCATATAACACTTCCACTTAAACATTATGGTTTATGCTAGCACTGCCAATGCAGTACATTGTACTCTATGTTTATATGTACTCTAAATATATATGTACGCATACCACATCTCCCTCCTTTTGAAAAATAACGTAACATAGTGTAGTTATTTTATTCTATTATTTTTTTTTATAATATTTTGTTTTTTTTTTTTTTATATTTTTTTTCTTTTTTTTTTTTTTTTTTGGTTTTGATATTTTAAAATTTGTTTCATAATTATAATGATTTTTGTATTAAATCATGACCTCATTTATAAATGAAAAACTTTTAATCGATCTTTGTGCACTATTTGTTTTTTATTTTTATTGTTTGATATTGTTATATTGTCTCTTTCTTCTATCTTTTCTACCTTATAGGGTCCCGTATATTTAAAATATAATTTATGACCTACTTCATTTCTTAATAGAATTTTATCTCCTACTGTTATTTCTATATTTTTTGTTTGTAAATCATAATTTTCCTTGTTATTTCTTTTATGCTCTTCAAGCATAGTTCTAGCTCTTTTATATGCTACTTCTAATCTATATTTACTTTCCTTAGCATAATCATCTATATTGTATATTGGTTCTATGCTAGTTATATTAGTGAAATTTCTGGGTAAATTATTTGTTCTACCAAAAACAAGTTCATATGGACAATAATTATGTACCATAGAAGGGGTTGTATTAAAACAATAGACGAAATAATGAAGACATACATCCCAATCAGTTTTATCAACCGATATGTAAGATCGTATGTATTCATTTAGAGTTCTATGACTTCTTTCGACTACACCTACTGTTTGATGGTGGTGAGCGGTAGACGTTATATTTTTAATCTTTAGATATTTGCAGCGAGGGAGTGTCAGCGTGCCACCCCCGGCGACGCCCAGCTGACAAACAGATGAACATCAGCAGCAGTAAAATATTAACTAATTAATTAATTAACCATTAATATAAATATATATAAGAAAAATTTTGTAAGACACATTGCTAGAATCAGGCAGGCAATAATGTAAAACAAAATCTTTTTATACCCTTCGACCATTGAAAATGGTCAAAAAAGGGTATACTAACTTTGTGCAAAATGTATGTAACAGGCATAAGTAGGCGTGGCAGACCCCATAAAGTATATATATTCTTGCTCAAGATCACTAGCCGAGTCGATTGAGACATGTTCGTCTGTCTGTCCGTCTGTTTGTTTGAGACAACAGATCTCAGCTATTAAAAAAGCTAGAGACACAAAATTTGGTATGAAGGTTCCTATATATTCGGGGCAGGTGAAGTTTATGTCAAATGTTCGATGCCACGCCCACCGCCCCCGCAAATCGGTAATTTACGATTATTAAGCAAAGTATTAAACTTATAAAGTTCTGCTTCGGTAAGTATAAAGCTGAATGCAATATGAACATATCCTCCAAATTACAATCCGGACCAATAACACAGAAGTTATTCAAGTCAACGTTTTCAGTACAAATGTTCGGTACGAGCGGCAGCCGACGCGCTGCTTTGAGCAGTTAACGCCGACGTCGACGTTGCGTCGTGTCGCTTTACTCTTTACGCGCGTCGCTGTGTGAGTGCGAGCGAGTAAGCTATATGTAGTTGAAGAATTTGTTCAGAATTATTGTTTGAAATTATGAGTGTAGTTACACGCTTGTAACTGATTTTAAAAATTGGGAGAAGGGTATCTTACTGTCGGGCGTCCGACTGTAGCATTACCTACTTGTTATACCCTTCGACCATTGAAAATGGTCAAAAAAGGGTATACTAACTTTGTGCAAAATGTATGTAACAGGCATAAGGAGGCGTGGCAGACTCCATAAAGTATTTATATTCTTGCTCAGGATCACTAGCCGAGTCGATTGAGACATGTCCGTCTGTCTGTCCGTCTGTCCGTCTGTTTGTTTGAGACAACAGATCTCAGCTATTAAAAAAGCTAGAGACACCAAATTTGGTATGAAGGTTCCTATATATTCGGGGCAGGTGAAGTTTATGTCAAATGTTTGATGCCACGCCCACCGCCCCCGCAAATCGTTTATTTACGATTATAAAGCAAAGTATTAAGCCCATAACGTTCTGCTTTGGTATGTATAAAGCTAAATGCAATATGAACATATTCTCCAAATTACAATCCGATCGGACCAATAACACAGAAGTTATTAAAGTCAACGTTTTCAGTACAAATGTTCGGTACGGGCAGCAGCCTGCGCGCTGCTTTGAGCAGTTGACGCCGACGTCGACGTTGCGTCGTGTCGCTTTACTCTTTACGCGCGTCGCTGTGTGAGTGCGAGCGAGTAAGCTATATGTAGTAGAAGTATTTGTGCAGAATTCTCTGTTTGAAATTATAAGTGTGTTTACACATTTGTAACGGATTTAGAAAATTGGGAGAAGGGTATCTTACTGTCGGGCGCCCGACTGTAGCCTTACCTACTTGTTTCGTTTATAGTTTTGTGAACACGTTCTGCGTCTGCTATTCCCGTTTTGCTCGTGGTGATATCTACTTGTATTCCTTCATTATTCAACCAAATCTTTAAAGAATTGCTCATTAACGCTGAGTCTTTGTCTGCTTTAATTTTCTGTGGTTTTCCCATGTCATTGAATATTCTGGTAAGGGCTCTCTTGGCTTCTAACCAATCTCTACTATTTATTTTTATAAGGGATGCAAATTTTGAATAAACGTCTATACAGGATAAATATTATTCATTATCAATAGCATAAAAGTCGATTACGTAAAGTTCTCTTGGGTTATTTGTTTCTGGGTTTATTTCAAAAGTAAGGTTTGTTGGTCTGTGTTCTGTTTTTGCAAGATTACAAATTTCGCAATCATTAATAATATTTTGAATTAATTTATTATAATCTGGAAAATAGTGAGTTTCTTTAAAAAGTCGTATCATTTTTTCGATACCAGGGTGCAATAGTTTTATATGTTGAGTAATAATGAATTCCTTAAATTCAGCGTAAGAGCTAATGTCTTTTAATTTTATTATGCTTTTTAATATTTTTACGTTACTGTGTGGGTTGATAGATTCGTCGTACGCATTTTGAAGAATTGAAAAGTCATTGTCATTGTCTATGTAGATGACGCTTGTGTTGTTTAGGAAGTATTTTAATAAAAGTTCTTTTGCTATTGGGAGAGTCATTTCAGATTTTAGTTTTATTGAAGTATTTTGATATGTCTACTTGATAAATGGAGTCTTTTACAAATTATATTTGTCTTGAAAAATGGTTAATTTATAAGTTAAGTTAATACATAAGAAATAAAAGACAAGATATCTTTAAAGCCCGACATACCCCGTAGTTACATGAAACAGAAGCATGGGCATAGGCAAAGGCAAGGGCAAGGGCGTAGACAGCACATGCGAAACAGGGCACGTAACATAAGAAACCCCAGTCGCTCGGCACCCATGTCTAGTAACGGTGCCTCGGTGCCCAGAGTTCGCGCACACACAAAGTAACGGTGCCTCGGTACCCAGAGCTCGCGCATTTTGGCAGGCAACCGTCGAACACTTGCACTAGTAACGGTGCCTCGGTACCCAGAGCTCGCGCATTTAGGCAGGCAACCGTCGAACACTTGCACAAGTAACGGTGCCTCGGTACCCAGAGCTCGCGCATTTAGGCAGGCAGCCGTCGAACACTCGCACTAGTAGTTACTTGAAACAGAAGCATAGGCATAGGCAAAGGCAAGGGCAAGGGCGTAGACAGAACATGCGAAACAGGGCACGTAACATAAGAAACCCCAGTCGCTCGGCACCCATGTCTAGTAACGGTGCCTCGGTGCCCAGAGTTCGCGCACACACAAAGTAACGGTGCCTCGAAACCCAGAGCTCACGCATTTAGGCAGGCAACCGTCGAACACTTGCACTAGTTACGGTGCCTCGGTACCCAGAGCTCGCGCATTTAGGCAGGCAACCGTCGAACACTTGCACTAGTAACGGTGCCTCGGTACCCAGAGCTCGCGCATTTAGGCAGGCAACCGTCGAACACTTGCACTAGTAACGGTGCCTCGGTACCTAGAGCTCGCGCATTTAGGCAGGCAGCCGTCGAACACTCGCACTAGTAGTTACTTGAAACAGAAGCATAGGCATAGGCAAGGGCAAGGGCAAGGGCGTAGACAGAACATGCGAAACAGGGCACGTAACATAAGAAACCCCAGTCGCTCGGCACCCGTGTCTAGTAACGGTGCCTCGGTACCCAGAGCTCGCGCACACACAAAGAAACGGTGCCTCGGTACCCAGAGCAAGGCAACGGCATCGCGACCAATTTTTGGGCAGCGACGCCGGACCAGCAGCAACGATGAGCAAAACGGACGACGCCGTGCAGGCAGCGAAGTGCGAGTAGAGCCGCAGCAGCCAGGCAAGATCGACCGAAGGCAGCGGCGACAAGCAAGCAGCGCGCTGCGACCTCAAAAACCCCCGAGTAACGATTTTTTCAATCATATAATTATTTTTTCGAGTTTTGGCCACGTTTTTGGCTTTTGGAACCACCGTGCAGCGGCGACAGGCAAGCAGCGGCGCAATGTTCGCAGCAGCGAAAAGGCAAGTCGCGAAATTAGGCCAAGGGTAGTTGATCCCGAGCAGCCAACGAAGCCGGCAGCAAAGTGCTCCCGCAAAATACCAGTGAATAAAAATCAAAGTGCAAAGTCCAGTCAGTGCCAGCCCAAGGACCCCCCCAGGACAAAAGAAAATGGATGAATCCTGTCGCAGGAGAATCGAGGTGAGCTGTAGTAAATAAAATAACGAAAGCGCAGTTTTAGAGCTAGCGTAATGGTGCGAAGTAGGTAGGAAGGCAGGGACTAATTAGGATAAATAAAAACCATGTTGTTGAATACTAAATGAAATCCACCCGCAGTGATTATTTAAAAATACCCAGTGTTACATTCTCCCCCCCCCCTCTAGAGCATTGTGTCGTGTCCGTGTTTGCCGTGTATTAGCAGAGTCGCGTTTTCTGGTATGCCGGTGCTCCGCTGGCCAGTAAGCGATTCTGAGCGTACACACGCATAGTTCGTGTCGTGAGTGAACGTCAGTTGACGAGTGGGTGCGTGAGCGTGTGCTTTAACAAGTTGCGACGTTGTGGAATACACCGCAGAGCGCCTTGTGGGAGTGCAGGCGAGAGAACCTGCGGTCACGGCATTCTGCACGACCAACGGCCGATCGTGAGTAGTGTCGTGCGTGAAACGCTAGTTGGCAAGTGGGTTGGAAACGTGTACCCTAACGAGTTTGCGGCGTGGTGCAATACACCACTGAGCGGCTCGTGGGGGTACAGGCAAGAACATCTGCGGTCACGGGCGTTCTGTACGACCAACGATCGACCGTGAGAGGCACCGTGAGTGAGCGATAGCTGGCAAGCGAGGTGCGAAGGGCATGCACTTTACCTAGTTGCGGATGGTGAAAAACACCAACGAGCAATTTGGGGAGTGCAAGCGAAAACACCCGCGGCCACGTGCGTTCCTCGCGATAGGCCGCCAGCCACGCATGCGTGAGATACGACACGTGCCCGTGAGCCTCAAAAGGACAGCGTGGTGACAGGGTCCACTACCACGTGGTAAGCAAGCACACGTACGTGATGTGGGCCATGCCCATCGCCTATACCCTGTACATATCCCAGTGAGGTATGACCTGCTAATAACCTCTTTGGCTAAAGTCATAGAAGTCCTAGTATTTATAAATTTTCTGTAAAGACGCTGGCTAGACTGAGATATGTACCCCAGCCTGAGAAAACATCCTTACAAAGTATAATTTAATTTACAAAAAAGAATATTTAAATTAAATTTTTTTAATTTAAAATTATTTAAAGAATTATTGTACCCTTGCAGAGGGTTTATTAATTTTAGCCAGAAGTTTGCAACGCACCTTAGGAAACATCTCCGACCCTATAAAGTATATATATTCTGAATCAGCATCACCAGAGGAGTGTCCGTCCGTCCGTCTGTTGCAACGCAAACTAGTCTCTCAGTTTTTGAGCTATCTTCATGAAACTTGGCTGACAAGCTTCTTATTTCTGTACGCTGTAAATAAGTCGGAACGAGCCAGATCGGACCGATATATCCTATAGCTGTCATAAAAGCTATTGGCCGATTTTTGTTGTTTTTCAAGATATTGCAACAAGATTTGGCAAATCTTATTCTTATTACGTTCTTAATGTGCTGTCAAAATTGTATCAAAATCGGATTACTGTAACATATAGCTGCTATAGGAACAATCGGATGAAATCAGGGTTTTTGTATGTTTTTGGAAATACCACACATCATCAATACTTTTTAATGTTATACAGTAATCCTGCCTTAGTTTTTCCATTTAAATATCTTAAACGTTTATATTCTTTAGCTGTTATAGGAAAAATCAGTCAGTCAATTGTATAACTGCAAGGGTATAAAACCTTCGGCAAGCCGAAGGTAGCCTTGCTTTCTTGTTTTATTATTTAATCTGGGAAGAAAAATATAATTTTAGTTGATCCAACATTTGTTGCAAAAGAAAAAGAAAATTACAATTATAAATTTAATTAAAAATATAAGTATAATTTAATTTACAACTAAGAATATTAAAATTGAATTTTTTTAAATTTATAATTATTTAAAGAATTATTTTATTATTTAATCATTTAATCTTGGAAGAAAAATATATTATAATAATTTTAGTTGATCCAACATTTGTTGCAAAGGATTGCGGAAACCTTGAAAACCCAATCAGATCAAAAAGTAGTGTGTTAATAGATTAAGGCGCTCGTACCGATCGAAGACCACACTTAACTTATAGAAAGGTCACAAGAAAAGGTCGCGAGAACGCTAACTTCTAGCTGGTAAGAAAGTAAAAAATTTAAATTTTATGTTTAATTGGCTGTTAGATATAATAAAATAGAACTTGTCCGAACATAATACACTAAACAGTTTGTGCAAGGCATAGTTTGACCTACAACTAGAAAGAGTTGGTGGAATATAATTTCTCGTTAGTCGGCAAGGGACAGCAAAATGTAACCGGCTAACCAAGTCATCCCTGTCAATGGCGCATTTAATAAGGTTATTCATAAGCATAGTACGCCGATTGGCTAAGGAATGTAGATTTAGTAGAAGAAGTCTGTTAGTATAGGTGCGAAGTCTTAAGTTTGAATCCCAATTAAGTCCATGCAATGCGAAAATTAAAAAGTTCTTTTGAACGGATTCAATGCGATCCTTGTAAAAAAAAACTATGGACAAAACGTACGGATCACAAGTGAGGTATAAAGATTCTTAGTTAAATTCCTTACAACAGGAGTCGTCTTTAAATTGAAAACAAAACTTTCCATCATCTGCATACATAGGAGTACGCGAGTTACGTATGACTGAAGGAATATCATTGATTAAAAGCGTAAAAAGAAAGTGACCTAAATGGCTTCTCTGAGCAACACCTGAGGTAACTTGAATAGGGTCAGAAAGAATATTTTTGAAGAGAACTTTTTGTGTTCTGTTAGCCAAATAACTCATAATCCAACTTACAAGATTTGGTGAGAAACCAATAATGTTTAGTTTATGTGTAGGGAGGGAGTGATTTACTGAGTCAAATGCTTTACTGAAATCAGTATAAATGACATCAGTTTGAAAATTTTTCTGAAAGCCCTTTATTATAAAGGATATCAGCTCAAGTAAATTTATCCAGGTTGAACGACGTTTCAAAAATCCGTGCTGACAAGGAGATACGACGCATCTACAGAAATGCTCCAAGTGTGGAGTTTATGTTGTGTAACGCCGCATGAAGCGACGCCACATTTATCTCTTAAGTTAATTAACTATTAAATAAAAGACAAGATATCTTTAAGCCCGGCATACCCCATAGTTATTTAAAATACAGAAGCATAGGCATAGGCAAAGGCAGGGGCGTAGACAGATCACGCGAAACAGGACAAGAAACAAGAGAAACCCCAGTCACTCGGCACCCATGCCTAGTAACAGTGCCTCGGTACCCAGAGCTTGTGCACACACAAGTAACGGTGCCTCGGTACCCAGAGCTCGCGCATTTAGGCAGGCAGCCGTCGAACACTTGCACAAGTAACGGTGCCTCGGTACCCAGAGCTCGCGCATTTAGGCAAGCAGCCGGCGAACGCTCGCACCAGTAACGGTGCCTGGGTACCCAGAGCTCACGCATTTAGGCAAGCAGCCGTCGAACGCTCGCACCAGTAACGGTGCCTGGGTACCCAGAGCTCGCGCACACACAAGTAACGGTGCCTCGGTACCCAGAGCTCGCGTACAGGCAGCACGAGCCAACGGCTTCTCGGCCGATTTTTGGGCAGCGACGCCGGACCAGCAGCGACGCTGCTATCAGAACCGCAGCAGCCAGGCTAGATCGGCCAAAGGCAGCGGCGACAGGCAGGCAGCGGCGACAGGCAAGCAGCGGCGACAGGCAAGCAGCGGCGACATGTACGCAGCAGCGGCGACATGTTCGCAGCAGCGAAAAGGGAAGTCGCTTAATTAGGCCACAGGCAGTTGATCCCGAGCAGCCAGAAGAATAGGCAGCAAGTGCTCCCTTCTAAACAAGTGAAAAGTGATAAAATAAAAGTAGTGCCAAGTCCAGTCGAAGTGCCAGCCCAAGGACCCCAAAGGACGACCCAAATATGAATCATGTCGCAGGAGAGTCAAGGTGAGCTAAAGTAAAACATAAAAACAATGAGAGCGCAGTTAGAGCTAGCGTAAATGGTGCGAAGTAGGAAGTAGGCAGGGACAAATTAGAATAAGGACTAGTACTAAAGACAAAAGAAAACCCAGTGAATAAAAGAAATACCATGTTAAATATTAATGAAACTTCCCTGCAGTGATTATTTAAAACCAATATACCCGGTGTTACGTTCTTCCCATCTAGGGTAGGCAAAAGTGTCGTGTCCGTGTGTGTGCCGTTGTGAGTGTGTATTAGCGGAGTCGCGCTTTCTGGCATGCCGGTACTCCGCTGGCCAGTAAGCGAGCCTGCGTGTACACACGCATAGTTCGTGTCGTGAGTGGACGTCAGTTGGCAAGTGGGTGCGTGAGCATGTGCTTCAGCAAGTTGCGGTGTGGTGGAATACACCATCGAGCGACTTGTGGGAGCGCAGGCGAAAGTACCTGCGGTCACAGACATTCTGCACGACCAACGGCCGATCGTGAGTGTCGTGCGTGAAACGTCAGTTGGCGAGTGGGTGCGTGAGCGTGTGCTTCAGCAAGTTGCGGCGTGGTGGAACACACCATCGAGCGACTTGTGAGAGCGCAGGCGAGAGTACCTGCGGTCACGGACATTTTGCACGACCAACGGCCGATCGTGAGTGTCGTGCGTGAACGTTAGTTGGCAAGTGGGTGTGAAAACGTGTACCCTAACGAGGTTGCGGCGTGGTGCAATACACCACTGAGCGGCTCGTGGGGGTACAAGCAAGAACACCTGCGGTCACGGGCGTTCTGTACGACCACCGATCGACCGTGAAGGGGCACCGTGAGCGAACGATAGTTGGGAAACGAGGTGCGAAGAGCGTGCACTTTACCTAGTTGCGGATGGTGGAATACACCAACGAGCGACTTAGGAAGTGCAAGCGAAAAGCACCCGCGGCCACGTGCGTTCCTCACGATAGGCCGCCAATTCGGCACGCGTGACACGCGACACGTACCCGTGAGCCTCAAAAGGACCGCGTGGTGGCGGAGACCATTACCACGTGGTTAGCAAACGAGCACACGTACATTATGTGGGTCATGCCCATAGCCGATACCCTGTAAACGACCCATTGAGGTCTGACCTGCTAGTAACCTCTTTACTAAAGTCATAGAAAGTCCTAGTATTTATAAATTTTCTGTAAAGACCCTGGCTAGACTGAGATATGTACTCCAGCCTGAGAAAACATCCTTACAGATGGCGCCCGAGCAGGGACTACTATGACTAGACATTTAGTTTTGAGAATTTTCGTGGACTAAAGAGAGCAGGCAGGCACAAGATCCACAATACAAGTTTCACACAGGGCACTCGTAGCAAAGAATAGACATAGACATCGATGCATGCATAGTTTTCTCATATCAGTCGTAGGACAGGTTCCACACGTGTCTACGACTACTGCGCATACTGACGTGGGCGCAAACTTTGACCTTGTGATTTTATTTTTACACGGCTTAACCATTTCTTCCTGCGCCGGCGCAGCCTGAGCGGCGCCACCGCTCAGGCAACTTGTATATAAGACTCGGTACCGAATACCGAGTGGCTCAGTCGCGGCCGGACCCGCCAGTAGTCAACATCGGTGACAAATAATTTTCGAAAAAAAACAAAATTTCCTGGCAATACCGCGAGATACCCAGCAGTGAACAATAATCGTGAACCAGACTATTTCGAGAACAAAACTAAGTGAAAACAAAGATCGAGAACAAAACTAAGTGAAAACAAGATCGTGAACAAGACTAAGTGAAAACAAGACTAAGTGAAAACAAGACTAAGTGACGCACGTCACACCTACCTCGCGAACAATTTTTTTAAAATCAAGTGCAACAGATACAACAAACTCGTTCAACATGGGAACACGCTGGATCGCGTTCCGTAGGAAGAGCGAGCTGCAACTCATCCTCAAGGAGTTCGGACTGGAAACGAGTGGTACAGTGGAGGAGATGCTGAGCCGGCTGGTGGCTTTCTCCAATCAGGAGGACCTCTCGAAGGAACAGCTGCAGCGACTTATGGAGCTAGAGGCTAGCTTAGGCAATGCAGTTACGCCGGAGCTGAAATCGCCTGGAGCATGCTCACACGACACCTCACCGGCGCCGATGGAAGACGACGCACAGATCTTCATCCCCATACCAAGCTTGGAAGCTAGACGGGCAGCGAGCCCTTCAAGGAGCACTACGATCCGACACATCCCACCCGTTCCAGCGTCTATTGCGGCCCTTCCAGCCGGAAGTCGGACCAGTGAACCGGGCCACCGATGGATAGCCCCATACGAGCTGGCCGATCGAGTACGGAAATGGGGCGTAGCTTTCAACGGCGACGCTACAGATCCGTGGGGGTTCATCGAGCAGCTGGAGGAGAAGGCGGCACTGTACAGCATCGACCCACAACAGTTACCACAGGCGGTAGCAAACGTGCTGACGGGACAAGCAGAGGACTGGTTCAGGGTCAACACCCTGAACACCCCAAGTCACCTGGGACGAGTTCAAACAGGAGTTTATGGAGTTCTTCCTTCCACCGCGCTATTTTCAACGACTGGAGGACGAGATCAGGAGCCGAGCCCAACGCCGAGGAGAACGATTTCGGGACTATGCCCTGGCACTAAGGCTGATGATGCGACGCGCGAAGTACACCTCGGAGCAGGAGCTGGACCGGATTTACGACAACATGATGCCGGAGTATCAATTGTTTACCCGCCGACACGAGTTCCGAACGCTGGCTCAGCTGAGCAAACTTGTGACCACGTACGAGACCACGAAGGAGCTGCAACGCCAAACGACGAGCCAAGTTGACCGACGGAGGGAGAGTCCAAAGCCACCGAACCCGCCAGTGACGACCAGCGCACCACCAACAACACTGGCACCCACAGCAGCGACAGCCACCTCTTACGCAACACCCACAGGGGCTACAAAGGGCGACCTGCAGCGCGTGTGCCACAATTGCGCTCAACCCGGGCATCTACAGGCGGACTGCCGAAATAGCCGCGTGTGGTTTTGCTGGGACTGCGGTCGACACGGTGTACGCACGGTGGACTGTTGTTGGGTCGTCGGGAAATGCTGCGCGTCTTTAGCCGATGGGGAACAACATGGAGACGCCGCACCGCAGTTCCCAGGAGTAGCACCACTGAGGTGCGGTAGTGGACGTGTCATCGCGAATGTTCGGATCGAGGGTATAACAACGGACGCCACGATCGACACGGGAGCCACACGCAGCTTTATCAGCGAGCGTATGGCGGCCAGGCTGAGCACACCAGTGCACATCACGTGCCGTGACTCGAGCCTTGCGGGTGAGGATCCAGCTGGGCGAGAGAGAGACGACAGTACCTATGCTGGTACTGCCCGTCATTTTGGACGACGTGATTCTGGGAATGGAGCGACATCGGACTAGGAGCAGTGCTGATCCAACAGATCCAGGGAACAGAACGCTTCATCGCATACGGAAGCTGACGCCTCTCAGTAGCCGAAAGCCGTTATTTGACTACGGAGAAGGAGTGCCTGGCCATTGTGTGGGCTATAAGGAAACTGCGATGTTACTTGCAAGGTTACGAGTTCGACGTAGTCACGGATCACCTGGCGTTAAAATGGTTGAACAGCATCGAGAACCCTACTGGACGGATTGCGCGCTGGGCGTTAGAGCTACAACAGTTCCGCTTCAACGTGCATTACCGCCGCGGGGATCAAAACATCGTAGCCGACGCTTTGTCCAGACAGCCCTTGGAGACTCTACAACAGGTCATTCAGGAGAGCCCACCCTGTGCGTGGACAACCCGGATGCTGGAGTTAACCGAGAGGGAACCCGAGAAGTATCCAGAATACTTAAGGGAGAACGACCAGCTCTATCGACGAGGAGGTTTTCGCCCAGACGACGAGGATTACACACCTTGGAAGTTGTGCGTGCCGAAACCACAACGCCAACGGGTGTTACAGGAATGCCACGACCAGCCCACAGCCGGACATCAGGGGGTACGGAAGACCCTAAATAGGATTCGCCAGCGATATTTCTGGCCAGGCCTCTTCCGGGACGTAGCACGTTACGTACGGAAGTGCGAGACCTGCCAGAAATTTAAGATTAGCCAACTGAAACCTCCGGGACAGATGTACACCCGGCAAGTACATGCACCCTTCGACGTGCTCTGTGCAGACTTCGTGGGACCACTCCCGCGCTCTACTCACGGGAATACCATGTTGCTGGTATTTTTCGACGCCTTTTCGAAGTGGGTGGAGCTGGTGCCCTTGCGCAAAGCAACGGCAGCACAACTGATGCGATCGTTCCGAGAACGAATTCTGGCCAGGTTTGGAGTGCCGAAGATGTTAGTCTGCGACAACGGAACGCAGTTCACAAGCCGAGCTTTCGCGACATTTTGCAAACAGTTGGGCATGACTCTGCAGCACACCGCGCCGTACACCCCGCAGCAGAACCCCACGGAGAGAGTAAACAGGACCGTGAAGACCATGGTAGCACAGTACCTGGGCGACCAGCAGCGAACGTGGGATGAACGCCTCCCCGAGATCAGTCTGGCGATCAACACCAGCGCCTCGGACACCACCGGATTTAGCCCAGCGTACCTCGTACAAGGGCGCTAGCCTCGTTTGCCGGGAGCCCTCTACGAGGAGGTGACGCCTGTCATACGGGCGGAATCACGGATGCCCGAGGAGAAGGAGCAACACATGCAAGACGTTTTCAAGATCGTCGCCGAGAATGCGCAGCAAGCAAGCGCAGAACAAGGAAAACACTACAACCTACGCCGCCGAGAGTGGAAGCCGGCCATCGGCGACTTCGTACTACTGAGACAACATCATTTGTCGAAGGCAGCCGATGGATTCGCCGCCAAGTTGGCACCCCGCTACGATGGACCTTACCGGGTTTTGAGTTACATCTCACCCGCGATTCTACGCCTCCAAGACGTCGGAACGAAGAAGAGACGCCTTGCTGGATTGGCCGATCTGAAGGCTTTCCACGGAGAGGAATCGACCAACGAAGGTTAACAGGTACCGGGTGGGGTAGGCTTCCACTAAAAATTCTAAGTAGAACCATTTTGACCTTGACATACATGTAGTTATAAGTTACCAGTAGAGTTTCACGTTTCGCACCATTAGGGCCCGATAGGAGTTAGTAAACAAAACCACAAGCATATCTAAGTAAACTTCTTTGTAAATTTATAGCCCCGAGTCGGATCGCGAATGGCACAGGCTGGTCCAGCGATCAGCGGGGGACGGGGTCAACGACCTGATCGACGACGAGTGGGGTTTCGGCGACATGCCACCCCTAGTCCCGCAAGAAGCGGCACCTGTCGCAGTTATGGTCACCGAACCCGAGGAAACGGTTGAATGGGTCCCCAACGCGGAGGACTTTGTGACCCTCCACCGCTTCACCGACCATTGCTTGGCCGGCACCCCTACGGGCCAACCGATCGCCTATCCGGAGGAGATGGGGCATTTCAGCCCCATCAGCGAGAATGACAGCGAGGGACCCCCGCCTATGCCGTCGCGAGCAATGACCTCGTCAGCTTGGTCACCGCCACCCACGGATTGGACGCCCACCGCAAGCCAGATGCGCAAGATAGAGGGCGACCCGGTCTTCCCAGATGCGCGAACATGGCGCATCATTACACCTCCTCCCCTTAGGAACATCTTAAAAGGGAGGAGCGTGTATATGAAGGTGCGGGCCGGGCCGTTCTCCTCGTCCTCCGAGGAGGAGTCGGACGACGACTACGACGACCCGCGGCCATCTCGCCGGCCAGTGATCGACCACCGGCTCGAGCTGGGCGAAGCATTGCTAGCGATGGTACGGACGGAGCCCTCCGACGGACCAATGCCAGACCCGATAGCGTTAGCGACGCCGCCAGTCCAAGGCCGCCGACACCCGGAACAGAGGGCCCCCGCACCCAGAGACTGGAGAGTGCCGACCTTTGACCACTGGTTGCCACGACGGGCGATTGAGAAGGTACAGGCACACCTGGAGAGGCACCCCCGCAAGGTGGCGAGTCTGCTCGTCGAGGGAGACGGGGTGAAATACCGCGCCCGCGTCAATAAGCACGGCGGAGTAAACTTCCACGAGCGGAAGTGAAGCAGCCTTCCCGGAGGAAGAAAATCAAGTTCTTTGTTACGGCACGCGTCCACCCTATTCCCCGGTGAAGTAAGGGGGGGGGGGTGTGTGACGCCGCATGAAGCGACGCCACATTTATCTCTTAAGTTAATTAACTATTAAATAAAAGACAAGATATCTTTAAGCCCGGCATACCCCATAGTTATTTAAAATACAGAAGCATAGGCATAGGCAAAGGCAGGGGCGTAGACAGATCACGCGAAACAGGACAAGAAACAAGAGAAACCCCAGTCACTCGGCACCCATGCCTAGTAACAGTGCCTCGGTACCCAGAGCTTGTGCACACACAAGTAACGGTGCCTCGGTACCCAGAGCTCGCGCATTTAGGCAGGCAGCCGTCGAACACTTGCACAAGTAACGGTGCCTCGGTACCCAGAGCTCGCGCATTTAGGCAAGCAGCCGGCGAACGCTCGCACCAGTAACGGTGCCTGGGTACCCAGAGCTCACGCATTTAGGCAAGCAGCCGTCGAACGCTCGCACCAGTAACGGTGCCTGGGTACCCAGAGCTCGCGCACACACAAGTAACGGTGCCTCAGTACTCAGAGCTCGCGTACAGACAGCACGAGCCAACGGCTTCGCGGCCGATTTTTGGGCAGCGACGCCGGACCAGCAGCGACGCTGCTAGCAGAACCGCTGCAGCCAGGCTAGATCGGCCAAAGGCAGCGGCGACAGGCAGGCAGCGGCGACAGGCAAGCAGCGGCGACAGGCAAGCAGCGGCGACATGTACGCAGCAGCGGCGACATGTTCGCAGCAGCGAAAAGGGAAGTCGCTTAATTAGGCCACAGGCAGTTGATCCCGAGCAGCCAGAAGAATAGGCAGTAAGTGCTCCCTTCTAAACAAGTGAAAAGTGATAAAATAAAAGTAGTGCCAAGTCCTGTCGAAGTGCCAGCCCAAGGACCCCAAAGGACGACCCAAATATGAATCCTGTCGCAGGAGAGTCAAGGTGAGCTAAAGTAAAACATAAAAACAATGAGAGCGCAGTTAGAGCTAGCGTAAATGGTGCGAAGTAGGAAGTAGGCAGGGACAAATTAGAATAAGGACTAGTACTAAAGACAAAAGAAAACCCAGTGAATAAAAGAAATACCATGTTAAATATTAATGAAACTTCCCTGCAGTGATTATTTAAAACCAATATACCCGGTGTTACGTTCTTCCCATCTAGGGTAGGCAAAAGTGTCGTGTCCGTGTGTGTGCCGTTGTGAGTGTGTATTAGCGGAGTCGCGCTTTCTGGCATGCCGGTACTCCGCTGGCCAGTAAGCGAGCCTGCGTGTACACACGCATAGTTCGTGTCGTGAGTGGACGTCAGTTGGCAAGTGGGTGCGTGAGCGTGTGCTTCAGCAAGTTGCGGTGTGGTGGAATACACCATCGAGCGACTTGTGGGAGCGCAGGCGAAAGTACCTGCGGTTACAGACATTCTGCACGACCAACGGCCGATCGTGAGTGTCGTGCGTGAAACGTCAGTTGGCGAGTGGGTGCGTGAGCGTATGCTTCAGCAAGTTGCGGCGTGGTGGAACACACCATCGAGCGACTTGTGAGAGCGCAGGCGAGAGTACCTGCGGTCACGGACATTTTGCACGACCAACGGCCGATCGTGAGTGTCGTGCGTGAACGTTAGTTGGCAAGCGAGGTGCGAAGAGCGTGCACTTTACCTAGTTGCGGATGGTGGAATACACCAACGAGCGACTTAGGAAGTGCAAGCGAAAAGCACCCGCGGCCACGTGCGTTCCTCACGATAGGCCGCCAATTCGGCACGCGTGACACGCGACACGTACCCGTGAGCCTCGAAAGGACCGCGTGGTGGCGGAGACCATTACCACGTGGTTAGCAAACGAGCACACGTACATTATGTGGGTCATGCCCATAGCCGATACCCTGTAAACGACCCATTGAGGTCTGACCTGCTAGTAACCTCTTTACTAAAGTCATAGAAAGTCCTAGTATTTATAAATTTTCTGTAAAGACCCTGGCTAGACTGAGATATGTACCCCAGCCTGAGAAAACATCCTTGCAGTTGATGCCCTTTTTGTGAAGCGGTAAAATGAAAGATTCCTTCCATATTGATGAAAAGGAGGAAGCTTTCAGGGACAGCGAAATAAGTTAGTACAATAGCTTAGATTGAGGATCGGCACAGTATTGAAATACGCAACTAGGAGCGGCAGTCAATGCTGTATTGCCGGTGGTGGCCACCGTTGTCGCAACCCGAGGGGCCCTGATTGGAAGTGGAATGGTTGGAGATGGGTATGGGGACAGACAAGGAGTGAAGTAGAACCTGTGGGCGGAGTTCTTAAGAATAAGTTTCAGCAGTTAGCATTTTGGAGACCCAAGCACTCCAAAATAGTGGCGTGTGTTAGAGCAAGTATTGAACGACTGTAAGCTTTTAAGCTCCCCAGAAGATAGATACATATTTTCGATAATGGGATATGACATGAATGAATAATTTCAAAAAGATTTTTAATCGAAAAGTTTAGAATGACTGATCTAAACAAAATAAGACAATTTATTGGTATAAGAATCGAAATGTTTGAAGATAAAATTTATTTTAGCCAATCTGCATACATTAAGAGAATCTTAATTAAATTTAATATGGATAATTGTAATGCAGTTAGTACTCGATTTCCTAATATACTAGACTGTGAGTCATTTAATTCAGATTAAAACTGTAACTCCATGACGCAATCTCATTAGATGTTTTATGTACATGTTCAGACCTATTATTATTGTTATTATTTAAAAGAGGGAGTCTCAAGGCAAGGATGGTATTGTACCTATAATGCTCTCCCTATCTTGAAAAACGCTTTCCTGCTTTTCTAATGAAGTTTAACAGTTCTTTCGACGAGGAACGGACATTATTCTCGGGACCTGTGGTTTCCATGAAAAGATGTTTCCTCCTAGTCCATACCAAGGCAGGATAATTACACACGATGTACTTGGTGGTTTCGTCATCCTCTTTGCAAAGCCTGCACTCTGCATCCGAGAACAAACGCATTTTCGTTGGGTGATAGTTCACCAACTGGTGGCTGCTAAGGTGGCCAACAAGTAAATTTGTCCTTCGCATAACTGAGAAAAAAATTTTTTTTGACGTTGATACAATGAATGTATAATCAAGTGGTCCCTGCCGATGCATGTTACGCGCGAATGTCCACCACCCGCACACCGAACGTACGACTCGAAACGCGAATAGAGAACGCGGGCATGTAGTAAATACTAAGTAAAAAATAGATATGGGAGTAAAATTACATAATTTCTAGAAAGATAGGATAGGATTTCGAATTTTAGGCATGCAACAGAGGACGCGTTAGAAATAAGAAAGTATGGATTATCGAGGTCCGAGCATAATACCCTAAACGGATCGTGAAGGGCATAATTCGACCTACAATAAAAATATAGTGGTAAGTAATTGCGTGTTATTCCACAAGGGACAAAGAACTGTAGCCAGCTAACGAGCACTATCATTATCACCTTGGATGAGGTTAATTATAAATACTACACCCAGCATGTTTCTACGATTAGCAAGAGAAGGTAAATTAAGTAGCAAAAGTTTACTGCCATTAGAAGGAAGTCTTAAATTCACATGCCAGTTAAGGCCTCGTAAGCCGACTAGCTAAAAGTATTTTTGTACAGATTCAATACGTTTTTTATGAGTAGTGTTCTGGGACACCATAGCATGATCCGTATTCCAGAATTGGACGAACAAATAAAGTATAGAGGGTCTTTGCTACATAAGGATCGTCAAACTCTATAGACCCATCTTAATAAAGCCAAGCACACCCGTGGCTTTATTGACCATATTAGAAATATGTTCGGAAAATTTTAATTTTCTGTCCAATCGGACCCCCAGATCATCAACTAGGCTTATTCTATCTAAGACACAGCCACACAGAGTCTAGGAAACGTAAGACTGGCTCGGGAGAATGTCATCAGCTTGCATTAAGAGATGTTTATGTTTAAGAAATTTCCACAACACCAAGAATGAAAACTATGGTGGTCATCTTTATATTGGTAGAAAAGCTTTACATCATCCGCATATACGAGAGTACGGAAATTATGTTTGACCAGATATAGGTCATTGATGAACAGCGTAACAGGAGGAAGCCTGAGTCCTACAATGAGCTAAATAGTTTTTATAAAATTACAGTCAGAGATTAGGAAATTTAATAATTCAAAGTCTGTGTTTTTAAAGCAGCGTACACGTCTCCGCTGTTTTTCATTTTTATCAAAACATACACCAAGTTCAAAACATACACCAAGTAAAGTAAGTAAAAGTAAGTAAGAAATCAGCTGAGGTGTGTTTAAAATTACCCTTGATGGATCAGAAACGAAACATAAATCTATCGACCTGCCGGGAAGGCATTCAAAATGTCCAGTCACATTCTGATATATTAAAGTCGCCTAGGACTATAAATGATATATATAGTGACATATCCATTCTACACCCACACTTTAACTCCCCAATTCCACACACACACGCACATTATTGTAAAACGCACATACACACATTAACGTATAAGCACAATATGTAATCAAAGAACGAGAGCCCTTCGATTAACTTTGGTTCCCACAGATCATAAATCTAAAAACAATAACAAATAATTGCTCGAACCCGATCACCCAAATAATTGTCCCCCAATTCGATCACTTGGCTAGCCCCAATGTTTACAGCGAGCCAACTGAAATAATAAAGCTTCATCACCCAAATAATTGTACCCCAATTTGATCACTTGGCTAGCCCCAATGTTTACAGCGAGCCAACTGAAATAAAAAAGCTTCATCACCCGGGTCTCCGCCCAAAGTTTACAGCGAGCCAACTGAAATAACAAAACTTTATCACCCGAGCTTCCGCTCAGGCACTTGTCTCAGGATTCTCCAATTACCTCTATTTTTCGGGAACCTCTCCCTCTAGCAATGAGAGAACATTAAAGTCAAATCAGCCAAACTCTCTTAAAGAGAACATTAGAATCAAAATTAGCCAAACTCTCTTAAAGAGTTTGCTCTCTTAACACCCACTTTGCCTATATAAACCCAGGCACGCATCTAAGCAGTAGTTCAGTTTAGTTCAGTAAACTTTCAGTTTACTCCCGAGCACCGAGTATGCTATCCACCGCGATAGCTCGCTAAAGTCTGTTATCAAACCCTAGATAATCCAAAGGCTCTAGTTCTTCCTTTGGAAGAAATAAAAAAGTGTTTAACTAATAAACTTAAAACAACTGTGTTTTTATTTTTTTTGTTAAACCCTCGGTCTGAATTCGTTAATGGCGCAGCCGGTAGGATAAAAAGAAAAAGTTGTGCGACTCGTTTACCAATATCAATCTAGTGATAAAAGATGCTTGTACGACCAAGCGTATCTTTTTGTGATTGAACCACGCGAATCGGCGCTAAGGTAAAAGTGCATCGTAATACAATTAAATCGTTTTATCCGCCAAAGAACTTCACGTAAAGTCGGTGATTGACACGCAATAGTCAATCTACTGCATACAAAGAACAATAAAAGTGTAAAAACAACAAACCATAAAAGTGTAAAAACAACCAACAAAAAAAAAACTCTGCTAAAACAAAAACAACAAAATCATGGCAACCGAACAAATTCAACTGTTGTCGGAGCCCCACCTGAATCAGGCGTTAGGTCAAATGAGACAAATACCTGCATTCAGCGGAAACACTCAAGAGCTCAGTGCCTTTATAAAAAGGATCGAGTTCGTACTTCAGTTATACCCAACAAGTGACACCAGACAGAAGCATGTGTTCTTCAGTTAACAGAGAAACTCAATAGAGAAATGAATGGCATTAGAATTGCAAAGCGTAATAAACGCGGTCTTGCAAATTTTATGGAAACTGTTTTCAAATACTTATTCGGCACATTAGATCAAGAAGATAAAGAAGAATTACAACAACAAATAGGTAACATTTCCAAAAACAATGTACAAATAAGCGAACTCAACCATGTAATAGAAGCCATTAATGAAGGAATAGAATTAACCAATCATTTAAACAATAATTTTGAAGGAGAACAAATGTTAGCCTTACTAATTTTCAACTTACAACAATTCACCGAATACATAGAAGACATAGAACTTGGTATGCAACTGACACGCTTAGGTATCTTCAATCCAAAACTTTTAAAACATGATTCCCTTACTCACGTAAGCTCTGAAAAAATTCTTAATATCAAAACTTCTGCTTGGCTTAAATCTGACACTAACGAAATTTTGATAATATCCCACATTCTGAGAGAAATAATTAAAACACCCAACGAAAATAATAACATTCTAACTTAAACAATACATGACAAATATTTTTCGCGTAATAACCAAACTTACATAGCAAGTTCTCAAAGCTTGGTCATAAATAAATGCATAACAGGTATACTTAACCAAGTTTCAACACAATGTAGATACAGTAAAACACGTTCTGATTTTGAAATAAAATATGTTGAACCTAATATAATCACAACTTGGAACCTTCCCAAAACTACGTTAAACCAAAATTGTATCAATAGAGAAATTATAATAGAAGGTAATAACATGATAAACGCATTTAATTGTTCCATTCAGTTAGAAGAAATTTTGATTACCAATACAATGTTAGACTACACTCAAACTATCTATGTAAACAATAATGTAACAAAACTTGAACCACTTGAATACATTCAGGCAAAAGAAATAATTGAACAACACACTCAAACTAGTAATGTCTTCCAAATAATAACAGTTACAACATTAGTAATAATAATTATAATCGCAGCATTGTACTTCATTTATAAATATAAGACTATACCACAAAAATTAATTGTAAAATTCAAGAATCAAAATCCAGAAAATGAAACTATCATAAGTCCTGAAACAGAAAATAATGTACCTTCAGTAAATACCCCTGTATTGTACCCTAAAGATATTGCCTGAGGACAGGCGTTTTTCTTAAGGATGGGTAAGTGACATGATATTCTACATTCTACACCCACACTTTAAACTCCCCAATTCCACACACACACGCACATTATTGTAAAACGCACATACACACATTAATGTATAAGCACAAAATGTAATCAAAGAACGAGAGCCCTTCGATTAACTTTGGTTCCCACAGATCATAAATCCAAAAACACCAACAATAACAAATAATTGCTCGAGCCCGATCACTCAAATAATTGTCCCCCAATTGATCACTTGGCTAGCCTCAATGTTTACAGCGAGCCAACTGAAATAATAAAGCTTCATCACCCGGGTCTCCGCCCAATGTTTACAGCGAGCCAACTGAAATAACAAAACTTTATCACCCGAGTTTCCGCTCAGGCACTTGTCTCAGGATTCTCCAATTACCCCTATTTATCGGGAACCTCTCCCTCTCTCAATGAGAGAACATTAAAGTCAAATCAGCCAAACTCTATTAAAAAGAACATTAGAATCAAATTAGCTAGGCACGCGTCTAAGCAGTAGTTCAGTAAACTTTCAGTTTAGTTCTGTTCTGTTCAGCTTAGAGATCTGTTCAGTTCTGCTCAGTCCCGAGCACCGAGTACGCTATCAACCGCGATAGCTCGCTAAAGTCTGTTATCAAACCCCAGATAATCTAAAGGCTCTAGTTCTTCCTTTGGAAGCAAATAAAAAAGTGTTTAACTTATAAACTTAAAAACAACTGTCTTTTTATTTTTTTATTAAACCCTCGGTCTGAATTCGTTAACTTAACTTTATGGGGTCTGCCACGCCTCCTTATGCCTGTTACATACATTTGTACAAAGTCGAAGGGTCGAAGGGTATAATTAATACAATGACGCACTCAGCTGCAACCTCAAGGGAATATGTGCGACAAATTTCGTCTATAATACCTAAATTTGATGGCAAGAAAGTATATGTAAATAGATTCCTCACGGCACTTCGTTTAACAGATCTCACAAAAGGAGATCAGGAGATGCTGCCAGTCGAGGTCATCAAGACAAAGATAATTGGTCCTTTATCATACAAAGTTGCAAATGAAAAGACCGTTATTGGTATAATAGGTGTATTAAAGACATCAGTTAAAGGTGAATCGCCTGATGTCATTAAAGCCAAGTTGCTTAATACACAACAGCGCGACAAAACTGCAGCGCAATATACCACGGAAATTGAAAACCTACGTAGGTCGCTTGAGGCAGACTATATAGACGATGGTCTAGATTCCAACAATGCAGATAAATTCTCCAAAAAAAGAAGCGATCTCTGCAATGACAAAGAATTGTGAGCACGAAAAGCTCAAGACCATTCCAGAAGCAGGAAATTTCAACACGATGAATGGCGTGATTGAAAAATACATGCACTGCTGTACAGAAATTACCGGTAATTCGAATAGATGACACTTTCGAGCTAATAATAACCGAGGAAATTACCAAAATAGAGGTATCGGCCGAGGTAATTATACCAACTTTAATAATTATTATAGAGGCCGACAACAGAAATAATAATAATGTATGAAGCTTACAGACGGAAAACCAACAAGCCCCCTTGAGCAACAGCCAACAGTAAGGCTGTATAGAATCAATCTCAATTTAAGCATTTTTATACAGTTAAAGAACATGATTCCATGGTGACTCTATTTATATATAATGAATGTAGTGGCGGCAGTGGCTTTTTCCTGGTTGGGTGGGGAGCACTTGCTAAAATAAAATGAACCGACACGAAAAAGCAATTTAACTGAAAGGAAAGCGTGAGTTACCACTGCACCTTCCCTGCTCTAACTGAAACCGTCCAGATTCCGCTGAATGACAACAGCATTAAAGGCCACAACAACAACAGCGCTCAGCAGTCCACATATTATAGGAACATACACGAACAACAACATATTGTGAAATAAAACGACGCACATGTTGACACACACACTTTGAGCGTACATGCTCTCGAAAATTCTAGAAATAGATTTTATCATATTGGTAATGTTGCATCAGCCTTTAAACGCAATGTGATTGGTCAGCTATGCATTTTGTAGCTTAGAAAGGACCGTTATTGTAGATGACGCCTCGCTTTTGTAGCTGACGCCGAGTGCAGAAACAGCGTGAAGCAAAAAGTAGTTTTTTTTTTGCGATGCACTGCCAGTTGCAATTTGGTCGTGCATAAAACCGCAGTCAATTGAAACGAACATACGAATATTGTCATAAGTAAATTACCAAATAAATTTGAATTAAGATCATAAACATTTGTTGTGCAATTTTATCATCGACAAAATATTAAACCAATTGTTACGTGGAGCTACGGACCATTTATAACTGGCGCAGCCGGACCTAAAGAGCTATGCAGTGGACTCCCGTATATTGGCTATTCATGTAAGACAGCAACGGTAGTAGGGAAAACTAAAATATTAACAAAATAACAATTATAATGCAAAGTTGCACAATCAATCTCAGTACGAAAATCACAATGCATTGTCAGCGAAAACCCGGTGGTCGCACTTGACGGCCGCAGCCACGTATCAGATTGCATATATTCAAGCAAGCGAGCACGTGGCAGCATAAGTCCATAGTGAGTAGCGTTCGGTTTACTGATGTATGCATGTGATGTACATACGAATATCCAGATTCATAAAAGCAAAAAGGCTTGCGCAATAAGGCGACACGATAAGGTGTTCTGGAGTATATCAAGAGATAAAGCAATAAGGCTTACAAAAAAGAATGTGTATAAGATATATAAAAAAAATACAAGCAATAAGGCTTCCGCAAATAAGTGCGGGATATATCAAGAAGAAAGAAATAAGGCTTAATCTGAAGAGGCACCATCTGAATGACGAGGACGGGAAATAGTTCAATTACCATAATATTCAGAGTTGCTGGGCGCAAAGCTGTATGTTGTTTTTAAATATACCCGAACTCCTTGTTTAAAGGGACGCAAGCTGATTATTAAGCCCACTTAAAGTAATATGAGAATTAACAAATACGAAACGAAAACAAATAAACTACCGATTGCACCAGATTCATAACTTTACACATGTACATAAAAACTAAAAAATCCTTAATTACAGGAAATTTTAGAAGACACCATTACATAACACACACCACAACTCAACGGCCAACAAGACACACAAAATAAAATAAGTTAATTAAGAATAACATTAATACACACACACACACTATAAATTAAGATAACAACACACATTAGAAACTAAGACAACAACACACATTAGAAACTAAGATATCAACACACATTAAAAATTAAGATAACAACACACCAACACACATTCTTCCGAATAGAAATCAAATCACACACGAATTATATAGGAAGAGAAGAGTAAATAGGAACTCACAGGACATAATTGAAATACTAAAGTAGGCCCGATAGAATTTACAGTTGTATAGAGAGAGTTCATGTCGAATATCAAAAGGTTGTTTCCGAACACCAGAAGTAGAAGTAGAGCTGAAAGAGAAGGATTAGCATCAAGGTCTTTAGAGTCCATTGAAGAAAATTTTATCTTAGGTAGAGAAACAGTCCCGACAATAATGACTTCCAACGCTCCACCAACATCGGCACTCCAAACGCCGCCACCAACGGTAAACACCAGCCCCAATGACATATTTAACACCTTACGGATTCCAGACGCAATTAGATTTCTGCCGACCTATGACGGAAATTTTAAGACCCTTAACGACTTCATTACGAACGTCGAAGAAGTTCTGATGATGATCAGGGGAGCAGACCAAACTCCTTATGGTCGTCTATTAATGAGAACTATTAGAAACAAGATAGAAGGACGAGCAAACGAAGTCTTAATTACAGAGGGAATCCCTCTCGATTGGGACACTATTAGAGAGACACTTCGCGCGTTCGGTTTAACGATGCATGCATGTGATGTACATACGAATACCCAGATTCATAAAAGCAAAAAGGCTTACGCAATAAGGCGACACGATAAGGTGTTCTGGAGTATACCAAGAGATAAAGCAATAAGGCTTACAAAAATAATGTGTATAAGATATATATATAAAAAAAAATATAAACAATAAGGCTTCCGCAAATAAGTGCGAGATATATCAAAAAGAAAGAAATAGGGCTTAATCTGAAGAGGCACCACCTGAATGACGAGGACGGGAAATAGTTCAATTACCATAATATTCAGAGTTGCAGGACGCAAAGCTGTATGTTGTTTTTGAATATACCCGAAGTCGTTGTTTAAAGGGACGCAAGCTGATTATTAAGCCCATTTAAAGCAATATGAGAATTAACAAATATAAACGAAAACAAATGAACTACCGATTGCACCAGATTCATGACTTTACACATGTACATCAAAACTAAAAAAAAATCTATCACTACAGAAAATTTTGTAAGACACCATTACATCAACACACACCACAACACAACGGTTAACAAGACACGCAAAATAAAATAAGTTAATTAAGAATAACATTAATACACACACACTATAAATTAAGATAACAACACACATTAGACACTAAGACAACAACACACATTAAAAACTAAGATATCAACATACATTAAAAATTAAGATAACAACATTCATTAGAAACTAAGACAACAATACACATTAGAATCTAAGATATCAACACACGCATAAAAATTAAGATAACAACACACCAACACACATTGTTCAGAATAGCAATCAAATTACACATGAATTATATAAGAAGAGAAGAGTAAATAGGAATTCACAGGACATAATTGAAATACTAAAATAGGTCGGATAGAATTTACAGCTGTATAGAGAGAGTTCATGTCGAATATCAAAAGGTTGTTTCCGAACACCAGAAGTAGAAGTAGAGCTGAAAGAGAAGGATTAGCAGCAAGGTCTTTAGAGTCCATTGAAGAAAATTTTATCTTAGGTAGAGAAACAGTCCCGACAATAATGACTTCCAACGCTCCACCAACATCGGCACTCCAAACGCCGCCACCAGCGGTAAATACCAGCCCCAATGACATATTTAACACCTTACGGATTCCAGACGCAATTAGATTTCTGCCGACCTATGACGAAAATTTTAAGACCCTTAACGACTTCATTACGAACGTCGAAGAAATTCTGATAATGATCGGGGAGCAGATCAAACTCCTTATGGTCATCTATTAATGAGAACTGTGACGACGCATAAAACGCGTCACATTGGTTATTTAGTTTTAAGCTAAAATCATGAATAAAATACCCTTAAGTTCATAATACCTCATAGTTTTGCATATAATGGGTAGTAAGACATAGACAGTTATACTTAAGCAAGCAAAGACATAGGCAAGGCAGAAGAAAAGAGATAGGCAAGGCAGAGGCAAAGACATAGGCAAGGCATAGGCAAGACATAGGCAAGGCATAGGCGAGACATAGGCAGAGGCATAGGCAAGTCCAAGCACGTGGGGTGCAAACTGCAAGCAAACGCCCGTTGGTCGGCGCCCATGCACACAAGCAACGGCGTCTCGACAAATTTTGCGACGCATGTGTAACGGCGTTTGGACAAATTTCAAGCAGCGCGTGTGTAACGGCGCCCCGAAAATTCCAGAAGCAGACCGAAGCGAGCAAAGGCAGACGAGCAGCGCGAAGCGAGCAGAGGCATGCAGGCAGCACAAGGCCGACGCAGCAGAGACACACGAACGCATCGATGCAGGCGACAAGTCGCGAGCCGAACTAGGCGAAGCTACAAACACACTTATGACTTCTGACAGAGAATTCTTCCAAACTTATTTTAATACATATGACTTACTCGCTCACACATACACATACACGCGCGTAAACAGTAAAGCGACAAGACGCGACGTCGACGTCAACGTCAACTGCTCAAAGCAGCGCGCCGGCTGCTGCTCGTACCGAACATTTGTACTGAAAACGTTGACTTTAATTACTTATGTGTTATCGATCGGATTGTAATTTGGAGGATATGTTCATATTACATTCATCTTTATACGAACCAAAGCAGAACTTTATAAGTTCAATACTTTGTTAAATAATCACAAATTAACGATTTGCAGGGGCGTTGGGCGTGGTACCCGAAATTTGAAAACGAAGTTTACTGCCTAGGATACACAGGAATCTTCATGCTAAATTTGGAGTCTCTAGCTTTGTTAATAGCTGAGAATCAGACGCTCGGCTGGTGATCCTGAGTAAGAATATATATACTTTATGGGGTCGCAGATGTCTCCTTCTGCCTGATTCGCACATTCCGACAAACCTAATAGACCATGATTTTTTTAAAATCCATGGCTTAAAAAGTGAAAAGTGACAAAAGTTTTCAAGTGGAAAAGAACCTGAAATATAAAAAAGTTTACAACAAGAAAAAAGGACTCGACATAAAACATAGGACAATGGACAAGGACCCTATAGAAGGAAAGACGAGGTAAGCGGTGCAAAAGAATTAAAGGGAGCAAAGCCAAAAGAAGCAACGTATGGTGCGAAGATGGCAGGGACAGTTAAGTGAAGAAAAAAATAAATAATAAACAATGCGTATGCATTTTTAACTAAGCTCGCGGTCAATATTTCGGTTACTTTCCTTCGTAAACGTGTTAGCAGCAAAATTTCGCGTGTACGCCCGTATGGGTCTGTGTGCTGTGAGTGATCGCTAGTTGACAGGCGAATACGTTAACTTGTGTTCGGTAACCGATGCGACTTGTGGGAGCACAGGCAAGGGTATTTGCGGTCACGGGCGTCCCGTAACGGCGGAGTCGACCGATCGTGCGCGTAAGTGAACGTGAGCTGACAAGTGGGTACACGAGCGTGTTCTAACGGGCTGCGGTGTGGTGCAATACACCACCGAGCGACCTGTGGGAACATAAGCGACAGTACCTGCGGTCACGCGCGTTCCGTACGACGGACGGCCAGTCGCAGATCGTGCCGTGAGTGAACGATAGTTGACGCTGGATACAAGAGCGTGCTTTCACAAGTCTGGCGTGGTGCAATACACCACTGAGCGATTTGTGAGCGTGCAGGCGACAGTACCCGTAGTCACGAACGTTCCCCACGGCATGCAGCCGACCAGGTGCGCAGCGAAAATGCGGCCAAAGTGTCAGGCACGGTGAAAAACAGTTCACGAGTACACGTGGACCACGTGTACGCGTGAAAAGGGCATCTCAGCTTTTTCTGATTTGAAAGTGACCCCTTCTCTCTCTTTCTAAACGTCTTAGAAGTCCTAGTCATTTATAAATTATGCTGTAAAGATCCTGGCTTGACTGAGAGTTGTACCCTAGCCCGAGAAAACATCTTTACAGAACTATTAGAAACAAGATGGAAGGACGACCAAACGAAGTCTTAATTAAAGAAGGAATCCCTCTTAATTGGAACACTATTAGAGAGACACTTCGCGCTAACTTTACGGACAAACGAGAAGAATCTTCCTTATTACAGGAAATTCATATAATTAAGATGAGAGATCTTTCTTTAACTAGACCATACAAACAGATATCGAAAGTTAAACTGGCATTGTTTAATGTCAGAAACTAAAGAAAGGGAACAATCAGTAGTGAAAGCAAAAAAAAGAATTATATACAAAGTTATGTCTAAATGAATTATAACGGGAGTATGGGGACCGCTAGGCGCCTTTATAAGGGCCCTAAGACCCAGAACCCTGACCGAAGCCTATGAAGAGGCACTGAATGAAAGGGAATTATATTTCCAGGAGAGAAAAAGAAAACAATTCGATCATAAAGGATCATAAAGGACAGAAAAGGAGAAATAACACAGATCAGGGTCAAGTAGTTCAAGTACGACTAGCAACAACGGAAATATAAACTTTAATAACCGTTTTGGATCCAATCAGGCTCCACAACAGTATAGTTCCAACAATAGTGCAAGGACAAACAATTATAACAGACACAACCAATCAAATACACGGGGAATAATGTCGAAGCCAGAAGGACCAGACTATACGAGCGGACGGACACAAATGAGTTCCTCTAACCGTTCGGGGCAATCGTATAACATCAACGGACAAAGTCAAAACGATGAGCAGACACAGGGCACCCAACAAAATTTTCAAGAATTAGCCTCGGAAGACAGACGGGATATATAGACAGACACAAGCATGGTTCGACTCTTCCATATCTGCTAGAGCCACAAGCAAAAACAGTAGTAGCTCTACCGGTTAACATAAAAGAAGGGGAATTTAATTGTAAAAAAGTTGAAATATGTAAAAATGTGTTAGTGACAGAAGGATTATATAAAGCAAAAAATAATGTTAGTTACATAGAAGTTGTAAACTATTCAGACAAAGAACAAAAGATTTACTTAGATTCACCATTGACAGTAGAAGAATGGAAAAACAAAGAATTTGTAGAAGTTAACGTGACAACATTAATAACGGACGAACAAACAAATAATAAGATAGATTTTAACCAATTACGCATCGAACATTTAAATAAGGAAGAGGAAGTTGAATTGAAAAAACTACTTTGCCAACTCCCAAAGATTTTTCACAAAGAAACGGACAGACTATCTATCTCAAACCACAGGGGCTACCCATTCATTCTTAGACCCCAAATTTACCACGAGCACTAATAGAATTAGATTAAAAAGATTTTAAAATCAAAACAGTTTTGAGCGAACACACATTAAAGGAAAAAGCAGAATTCAAAGGCTTTAAAGAATTTAAGACAAATATAACATTTACATTTCTGATGTTCAAATTTCATGACTACTTTGATGGCCTACTAGGCATAGATTTGTTGTCACAACTTAAAGCAAATATTGATTTAAAAAATCTGGTGTTACGCACCGAGTCCGCTCAAATACCAATTATATTAAAACAAAATAGGACAACGCAAGTTTATCTGCTAGAGCCACAAGCAAAAACAGTAGTAGCTCTTCCGGTTAACATAAAAGAAGGGGAATTTAATTGTAAAAAAGTTGAAATATCTGAAAATGTGTTAGTGACAGAAGGATTATATAAAGCAAAGGATAATGTAAGTTACATGGAAGTAGTCAACTATTCAGACAAAGAACAGAAGATTTACTTAGATTCACCATTGACAGTAGAATATGGAAAAACGAAAAATTTGTAGAAGTTAACGTGACTACATTAATAACGGACGAACAAACAAATAATAAGATAGATTTTAACCAATCACGCATCGAACATTTAAATATGGAAGAGGAAGTTGAATTTAAAAAACTACTTTGCCAATTCCCAAAGATTTTTCATAAAGAAACAGACAGACTATCATTCTCAAACCAAATTAAACATTTTATCCCCACGACAGACGAAATCCCAATTTATTCAAGACCATTTAAATACGCCTAATGCGAGAAAATATAAATTAATAAACAGATTCAGAAACTTTTAGAACAAGATATCATTCGTATTAGCCATTCTCCTTGGAGTGCCCCAGTGAGGTTGGTCCCCAAGAAGATAGACGCTTCGGGCCAACCCAAATGGAGAATGGTAGTAGATTTCAGGAAACTTAACGACAAAACGGTAAAAGATAAATATCCTATTCCGGCCATTAACGATGTGCTGGATAAAATAGGCCGGGCCAAATATTTCTCAGCACTTGATCTAGCAAGTGACTATCACCAAATTGAAATGGCCAAGCAAGATAGGGCAAGAATGCCGTTCGGATTAGCAAATGCCCCGGCAACTTTCCAGAGAGTCATGGATAACGTACTAAAAAAGTTAATTGGCGAATGTTGCCTAGTTAATCATGACGATATCGTCATATTTTCAGCATCCCTTCAACAGCACGTAGGGCACCTAAAGTCGGTATTCGACAAACTGGCTCAGGCAAATTTAAAATTACAGATAGACAAATCAGAATTTCTTAAAAAGGAAATCGAGTACCTCGGACATGTTGTAACAGCGGACGGAATTAAGCCAAACCCCAAAAAACTAGAGACTATAAAAAAATTCCCCATACCACAAAGAAAGAAAGAAATAAAGTCGTTTCTAGGACTCTTAGGGTATTATAGAAAGTTTATTAGGGATTTCGCTAGAATTACGAAACCACTAACTAAATAATTAAAAGGAAAACAAAAAATCATAAAGATACATAGATAGCGAAAATAAAGACACATTCGAGAGTTGCAAAATGCTGTTGTGTAATGACCCGATACTACAGTATCCAAATTTTCCAAACAGTTTATTTTGACCACTGACGCTAGCAACGTCGCAATAGGTTATTATTACATTAGTAAAAGATAGTCGGACGCTTTCAGATACAGAATTAAACTATTCTACAGTAGAAAAAGAAATGTTGGCTATCATTTGGGCCACAAAATATTATAGACCTTACCTACACGGACAAAAATTCAAAATAGTTACAAATCACAAACCACTTACGTGGTTGATGAGTTTTAAAGCACCCAACTGATAACAAGTTCGTTGGAAATTACAACTCTTAGATTATGATTTTGAGGTGATCTATAAAAAAGGTTCCCAAAACATAGTCGCACACGCACTAAGCCGAGTGCAAATAGAAGTTAATTATAATGACAATGTATCGGTAATAGCATCAGCAGGGGACACGATACATTCGAGTTTCAAAGATTTTGATGAAAACTTGTTTATCTCGGAAAAACCCTTATTTATTTATTCATTTATTTATTATGAATACAACATACAACTTATATTGGAAATCGGCTTAAACTTAAGAGCCGTTTCGACCACCCCCTTTAGAAACAAAATCAGACGAATAATTTACGAACCTGACTTTACGGACGACACAGTCAATAGACTATTAAAGAACTACCTTAGACCCAATAAAACTTGCGCAATTTTTGCACCAGACAAAAATCGTACTCTAAATATTTGGAACATAGCAAAGTTTATAAAGCGATTAGGTACACAACATATCTTGAAGACATTAACGACACAGACGGACAGGAAAAGAAAATTATAAAACAGCATTTAAATTCCAATCACAGAGGCATAGGTGAGGTAAACGCCCAATTGAAAAGAAAATACTATTTCCCAAATATGAAACAAATAATTATAAATACCATTAATAACTGTGACATATGTAAAGTATGACCGATCGCCACCCAAAATTAAATATCTAGAGACAGAAACTGCCTCAACACCTATGTAAATTATACACACGGACATATATACAATCAACGGAAACTATGTAATGACTACAATTGACAAATTCTCTAAATTCGCTGCGGCTTATACGATCCCCACTTGAAACAGTATAAACATTGTAAAATCAATGCAACAGTTCATACAATATTTCGGAATTCCAAGACAGATAGTTTGCGACCAAGGAGCCGAATATAATTCGAACTTGTTCAAAGATTTTTGCAAACAATACGGAATAGAATTGCACATGACATCTTTTCAACAGTCATCAAGCAATGCAATTCATTAACGTTCAGTACTTGGAACAAAGAACTCCAATGGTGAGACTAGAATTAGGGACAAAAAAAAAACAAAAGTTCGTAACTATAGGATCATAGCTCACATAATATGTATTGAGGATTATAATGTAGCATACTACCTTCATTCATGACACTTTGTCATACCAAATATAATAAAACATAGTAAATACTAAGCTTAACATAACATAGCCAATTGAGCATAACATAACATAGCCAATTGATCATAACATAACATAGCCAATTGAGCATAACATAACATAGCCATTTGAGCATAACATAACATAGCCAATTGAGCATAACATAACATAGCCAATTGAGCATAACATAACAGAAGATAGTTTTAAGCATGTGCAGGTTAGCTGCACTAATAAGATCATTCTCTTCGATCAACTAGAAGTGAGAAGTTGACTAAAATCTAAAAACAAACATAATAAAAGAGAACACAGTAAAAAGTTAACTTACCACAAGTATTTAACTTTTACATGGCGACCGGGACACTGAGACACACGTGCACTGCATAAAAAGACTTACAAAGTAACAAGTGAAAAACAACAACGTGGTACAGGAAAACAATTTAAAAGCTAACAGAGAACAAACTAAGAACAGCAGCAGCTTAAAACCACAAACAACAGCAACAATAAAAAAGCAACGCAGCTGATGGCAGAGGAGCTACAATTTGCCAATGCGCGGGACATAATTCAACGGGACCTACCAACGCTGGAAGAAGCGCTCCAGCAGAACCCCGCCGATGGACTACGCCCACTAACAATAGCCGAGTATCGGGCACGACAAGGAAGGCAGGAGACAAAAAAACGCAAACGCTCCAGCACCGCCGATTGGTCAAGGAAATGACGCAGCTAACAAAAGACGAAGCGGCCCGGCAACGCTACATAGAGCGTCTTGGACAGATCGAAAACGAGCTTCGCCAAAGTGCGAAGAAACGCAAACGGGCTGCTTACGTGCAAATGCCCCTATTTCCCTTATTATTATAATAAAACCCAAGCCGAGGCGGGAAACCGCTGCTTGAAAGTTACTAAAAAAAAACAAGTGGGTAAGGCTACAGTCGGGCGCCCGACAGTAAGATACCCTTCTCCCAATTTTTAAAATCCGTTACAAGCGTGTAACTATACTCATAATTTCAAACAAAAATTCTGCACAAATTCTTCTACTACATATAGCTTACTCGCTCGCACTCACACAGCGACGCGCGTAAAGAGTACAGCGGCACGCCGCAACGTCGACGTCGGCGTCAACTGCTCAAAGCAGCGCGTCGGCTGCTGCCCGTACGGAACATTTGTACTGAAAACGTTGACTTGAATAACTTCTGTGTTATTGGTCCGATCGGATTGTAATTTGGAGGATATGTTCACATTGCATTCAGCTTTATACATACCGAAGCAGAACTTTATAAGTTCAATACTTTGCTTAATAATCGTAAATTACCGATTTGCGGGGGCGGTGGGCGTGGCATCAAACATTTGACATAAACTTCACCTGCCCCGAATATATAGGAACCTTCATACCAAATTTGGTGTCTCTAGCTTTTTTAATAGCTGAGATCTGTTGTCTCAAACAAACAGACGGACAGACGGACAGACGGACAGACAGACGGACATGTCTCAATCGACTCGGCTAGTGATCCTGAGCAAGAATATATATACTTTATGGGGTCTGCCACGCCTCCTTATGCCTGTTACATACATTTTGCACAAAGTTAGTATACCCTTTTTTGACCATTTTCAATGGTCGAAGGGTATAAAAAATATTGATAGGCTTTTTATTAACAAATGTGGTTGGAGATATTTTTTTTTTCTCTCTATTGAATTGTAACATTGAATTGTAGGCCAACCACAATCCTAAAATCTCATTTTTTCATATATATATATATATATACTGTGCAAAAAAAACAAGTATGTAAGGCTACAGTCGGGCGCCCGACAGTAAGATACCCTTCTACCAATTTTCTAAATCCGTTACAAGCGTGTAACTATACTCATACTTTCAAACAGAGAATTCTGCACAAATTCTTCTTCTACATATAGCTTACTCGCTCGCACTCACACGGCGACGCGCGTAAAGAGTAAAGCGACGCGACGCAACGTCGACGTCGGCGTCAACTGCTCAAAGCAGCGCGTCGGCTGCCGCTCGTACCGAACATTTGTACTGAAAACGTTGACTTAAATAACTTCGGTGTTATTGGTCTGATCGGATTGTAGTTTGGAGAATATGTTTATATTGCATTTAGCTTTATACATACGAAAGTAGAGCATTATGGGTTTAATACTTTGCTTAATAATCGCAAATAACCGATTTGCGGGGGCGGTGGGCGTGGCATCAAACATTTTACATAAACTTCACCTGCCCCGAATATATAGGAACCTTCACACCAAATTTTGTGTCTCTAGCTTTTTTAATAGCTGAGATCTGTTGTCTCAAACAAACAGACGGACAGACGGACAGACAGACGGACATGTCTCAATCGACTCGGCTAGTGATCCTGAGCAAGAATATATATACTTTATGGGGTCTGCCACGCCTCCTTATGCCTGTTACATACAAAGTTAGTATACCCTTTTTTGACCATTTTCAATGGTCGAAGGGTATAATCATATAGAGATAGTAGTCACAGAATATAATAATATAGTTATTTTAGCAAAGTAAAAAGTGTTAAAGGGTAATAAAATCCCTAAACACAAGATTAACCAATATCAGGAAAAGAAGACATATTCTGATTGACATACCAGAAAGTCTAAATCAACTAGTGGAATTCAATCACGACCAATTCAAAGAACTAGACGAATCTATTCAATCAAGCGACGCTGAATCCGATAGTGATATTGAAACACTAGAAGGAGGCGATCAAATTGAAAGCAAGCCAGAAATAATAATAATGGCGCAGACGGTAATCGATTTGATCAGAGTAGCCACATCTCTGCTACCAGAGTTTGATGGTAAGCACGAAAACTTACAAAGTTTTATAGATGCTCTAGATCTACTAGAAACATTAAAAGGCTCGCATGAAATAGCAGCGATAAGCCTTATAAAAACTAAACTTAAAGGCCATGCGAGGAATCTTATAAGTAATGAGCAGACAATTGCTGCAATCATTACCCAACTGTCAAGTGCAGTAAAAGGAGAATCGGTAGATGTTATATCTGCCAAGGTACTCAATCTTCAACAGAAGAGGTGGAGAAACTGACAAAGGCCCTCGAAGGCGCCTATATCAGGGAAGGTCTAAGCCAACCCCTTGCTTATAAATACAGCACTACAATAGCTGTAAAGGCTATGACGCAAAATTTCTCCATTGATAGAGTAAAACTTATAATGCAAGCAGGTACATTCACAAACACGAATGATGCCATTTCCAAATTCGTAAACAGCTGCACCGAGATAACAGGTCAGAGTAACACTGTACTCTATTATCGACGAGGTGCAAATAATAATTATAGAGGAGGTCGAGGTAAAAATCGTGGCAGAATGAACAACCTCAACAATTACAATTACAACCGAAATAACAATAGTAACAACTATAGCAATCATGGAGGAAGACGAGGCGAAAACCAAGGTAGAGGCCGAGGTAACTCCAACCAGGGCAATAATCGTCACAATGTGAGAATGACACAAGATGTGTCGGAAAACACACAAAACCCTTTAGGAAACAATCAATAAATGCTAAAGTTCATTCCATCAATTACAGTCTTAATATATTCGTAACTTTCTACAACCATTCAACTCAAAACAAATTAACATTTCTCATTGATACTGGTGCAGATATTTCACTTTTAAAAGTAAATTCAGGCATAGGCCAAGGTATAATAAAATCTCAAGGAACAACCTTCATAGAACTTCAATCAACAAAATATATTATTCCACACGAATTTCATTTAGTAGATTCAAACTTTTCAATACCATGCGATGGAATAATAGGCATTGATTTTATAAAAAAATTTAATTGCCAACTAGATTTCAAACCAAGTGAAGACTGGTTTATAATTAGACCCCAAAATTTAAATTATCCAATATTTGTTCCAATAACATATAGCGCTGGCAACAATACAATTCTTCTGCCAGCCAGATCACAAGTAATTCGGAAAATAGATATTGATATTGTAGACGACTACATATTTATTCCTTATCAGGAAATACAACATGGAATTTATATTGCAAATACAATAGCAGCATCCAAACATGTATACATTCGACTTCTAAATACAACTAATTCCGACCAAATGGTCAAGGTAAACAAAGTCACATATGAAAACCTTAAAGACTATGACATCCATAGCACTAACCTAGACAGAAGCGAAAAAGTACTTTCATTACTAAAGAAAAATTTTCCAGAACAATTTAGGAATCAATTGACTGAATTATGCACAAAGTATAGTGATGTGTTCGGATTGGAAACTGAGCAAATATCAACAAATAATTTTTATAAACAAACATTAAGACTTAAAGATGATGAACCCATTTATATAAAGAACTACAGAAGCCCGCATAGCCATATTGAAGAAATTAAAGAAGAAGTAGAGAAATTAATTAACGACAAAATCGTAGAACCATCTGTATCTGAATATAACAGCCCACTCTTGCTAGTTCCGAAAAAACCATTACCAAATTCAGAACAAAAGAAATGGCGATTAGTAATCGACTATCGTCAAATTAATAAAAAACTTCTTTCTGATAAATTCCCACTCCCTAGAATTGATGATATTTTGGATCAACTAGGTCGAGCTAAATACTTTTCATGCCTTGACTTGATGTCAGGTTTCCATCAGATAGAACTTGAAGAAAACTCAAGAAACATAACATCTTTTTCAACGAGCAATGGCTCACATCGCTTCACGCGATTACCTATTGGTCTGAAAATAGCACCAAATTCATTTCAGAGAATGATGACTATATCATTCTCCGGTTTAGAACCTTGTCAGGCATTCCTTTATATGGATGACTTAATGGTGATTGGATGTTCCGAAAAACACATGATTAAAAACTTAACTCTTGTTTTTAATGTATGTAGGAAATATAACCTAAAGCTGCATCCGGAATAATGTTCATTTTTCATGCATGAAGTGACATTCCTTGGTCACAAATGCACAGACAAAGGAGATTTGCCAGATGACAAGAAATATGATGTCATCAAAAATTAACCTGTTCCTCATGACGCGGACAGCGCAAGACGATTTGTAGCATT
This sequence comes from Zaprionus kolodkinae, assembly GCA_018901885.1. Lineage (NCBI taxonomy): Eukaryota > Metazoa > Arthropoda > Insecta > Diptera > Drosophilidae > Zaprionus > Zaprionus kolodkinae. Next base: position 22,830 of record JAEIFM010000268.1, on the reverse strand, counting down.
CTGCAACTATTATCGTCCATAAAGAACTTTGCCGATTATTCACGGCACATAACTCGATTATGTAAAAAGAATGTCCCCTTTGAATGGTCAAGCGAATGCCAAAACGCATTCGAACACCTTAAAGAACAACTTATGCACCCCACATTATTACAATATCCTGATGTTCGCAAAGAATTTTGCATTATAACGGATGCTAGTAAACAAGCTTGCGGAGCGGTTCTTACCCAGAACCGAGACGGGATTCAGCTCCCAATAGCTTATGCATCACGTTCATTTACAAAAGGGGAAAGCAATAAAAGTACTACGGAACAAGAATTAGCTGCAATTCACTGGGCCATTACCCATTTTAGACCATATATTTATGGCAAACATTTCACTATTAAAACAGACCACAGACCATTGACATATCTATTTTCTATGACTAATCCCAGTTCTAAATTAACTCGCATGCGGTTAGAACTTGAAGAATACGACTTCACTGTTCTTACTAAAGGGTAAAGATAATTTCGTAGCAGACGCACTTTCGCGTATAAATATAAACGAACTCAAAGACATGCAACATAAAGTCCTGAAAGTCACTACCAGGCAACAAAGTAGACATGATAAAAACTGTACAGTAACAAATAATAAACTATTGCCTAGGCAAAGTATCCAAAATGTATCTAAGCCCAACGTACATGAAGTCATAACAAATGATGAAGTACGAAAATTAGTGACCTTGCGAATAACTAAATCTATTTGTTTACTAAAACGAGGAAATAAAGTAATTGCAAGAATTGATGTTGACGATTTATATACCAATGGAATTCTAGATTTAGATCAGTTCTTCCAAAGGCTTGAAATGAAAGCCGGTGTACTAAAAATCAAACAACTCAAATTGGCACCGAGTGAAAAAATCTTTGAATCCATTTCAATAGATACTTTCAAACAAATGGGCAACAAGAAATTGAAATCTTTGAGAGTAGCGCTACTCCAGCCGGTGACCATTATACAAAATGAAAAAGAGATCAATGAAAAACAATCAATACTGTTTACATTCCATGATATTCCAATTCAAGGAGGGCATACAGGCATAACAAGAACACTAGCGAAAATTAAAAGACACTACTATTACAAAAATATGAGTCGACACATAAAAGAGTACATACGTAGATGTCACAAATGCCAAATGTCAAAAACAACGACACATACAAAGACCCCAATGAATTATACAGAAACCCCAAGAAATGCTTTCGATATAGTAATAATAGACACCGTTGGTCCACTACCAAAATCAGAATATGGCAACGAATACATCATCACACTAATATGTGATTTAACAAAATATTTGATAGTCATACCAGTCGCGAACAAGAGCGCAAATACTGTTGCGAAAGCTATATTTGAAAATTTTATATTAAAGTACGATCCAATGAAGATGTTCATTTCGGACATGGGTACTGAGTATAAAAATAAAGTAATACAAGATATGTGTACGTATATGAAGATTGAAAATCGTATATCAACTGCATATCATCACCAGACTTTAGGGACAATAGAACGAAGTCATAGAACATTCAATGAATACATTCGTTCATACATATCTGCTGACAAAACTGATTGGGAAGTTTGGATACAATACTTTACTTACTGTTTCAACACAACACCATCTGTCATGCATACTTACTGTCCATACGAACTAGTCTTCGGAAGATTACCTAGACAGTTCGCAGATTTTAATAAAATTGATAAAGTAGAACCACTTTACAATATCGAAGATTATTCGAAAGAAATAAAGTTTAGATTAGAGATAGCATACAAGAGAGCTAGGTTAATGTTAGAAAAATCTAAGTCTTATAGAAACAAGTCGGAAAGGCTACAGTCGAGCGCGCCCGACTGTGGTATACCCGCTACAACTATGCGAAGAAGAACACGTCTTACAGTCTCAAAATTTTCCTATTAGATGTTGCCGCATTGATTTCAGTGCTTTCCAATTAGAACTCATCAGAGTGCTTTAAATTATGAATGTGTAAAAGAGATGCCTATATAATGCTTCACATATTTATTGAGAAATTTAATAATACAACCAGCTTTGTCGTTTATGTTGTACAAACATTGCTATATGATGCGAAATATGACTATAATTTCCTTACATATAGTAAAAACTTCGTTAACATTGATTTTAAATAAAGATAACGCATATGCAAAAAAAAACAAAGATAAGAAAAAAAAACAACAAAAAATTTTTTACCGACGTGAGGAGGTCTTGAACCTGAACCAAAAAAAACTCGGCATAAGCAGTCTGCAACTATTACAGCTCTGCCATAAGCGCATTATGAATTAGATCGGTAAAGTTGCATTATAAGACCATTCAGCTTGTCGTACAGGGCAAAAACAAATTATTATTGTGTCCGTGTGTGTGTGTAAGACAATACCAACTCACTCCCTTTAAAATTCTGTTTAATAAAATACATTTAAATACTAAACTTAAAATATTTTAAATGCTTGAAAAAAAAAACCATCCATAAAAAACCCGCCTCGCACCGGGCTGTATTAGAACCCGTACCCTTCTGCACGACAGTCGGCGACCACATCCACTTAGCCACCAAGTCTATTACGCAATTACCAAAAAATTGTGAAGATGATCAGTGCAAATAATTTTGGTACATAAATTTGAAAAAAAAAGCTTGTCGCCGGAGTTGAACCTGGATCTTGTATATCTAACAAAATAAAACAGACAAAAACAAGTGGTCACATGGCACTACTATTTCCTTAATATCTCCCACATTTATAGTCCAATCTTACTGAAATTTTCACGATACGCCTGCCATGTGGTATTTATTACGTAATTATAAAAATGTTTCTGTAAAGCTAATATTGCGGCTGTAATCAATTTTTTCAATTTATGGGGGCGGGTGGAGGCATGGCTAAAATCCAAAATAAACTTGATCAGCCTGCAGTAATAACACATTTTGTCACCAAATTTGGGAACTCTAGCTCTTATAATAGCTGAGATCCAGGTGTTCACACGGACGGACAGACAGACAGACGGACGGACGGACAGACGGACAGACGGACATGGCTATATCGACTCGGCTGTTGATACTGATTCAGAATATATATACTTTATGGGGTCGGAGATGTCTCCTTCTGCCTGTTACATACATTTTCGGAACGAACAAAGTTATAATACCCTTCTACTCTATGAGTAGCGGGTATAAAAAACAATATGATAAGAAAACCTCAGATTTTGAACTCAAAATAGGAGATACAGTATATTTAGGTCCCTATATTGTAGAAACAATAGAAGATAGGGACAACATAATAATAAAAGTTAAAAAACAAAAGAAACAAAAAGTACATAAGGATAGGTTAAAAATATATAAACAATGAAACGTTTAATTCAAGAAAAGGTCTGGCCAACCGAAAATAAATTAAAAAAAAAGTATAATATAATATATATTATGTGAATGTAATAATATAATATATATAATATGTTTTTCTACAAAGGTTGAAAAAAAAACTATTAAACTAAATTTTTTTGTATGAACATTGCAATTGCTAATAACATATCAAAAAAATATTATAAGGAAAAATTTTAACGTAGTTCAGTGAATATATACAATTTTTCTATTGCACAAAAAAAAAATTTTTTTTTTTAACATTGCAATTGCTTTTAATAATAATAATATAATCTAAAAACAATAAGAAATAATTGCTCGAACCCGATCACCCAAATAATTGTCCCCCAATTCGATCACTTGGCTAGCCCCAATGTTTACAGCGAGCCAACTGAAATAATAAAGCTTCATCACCCGGGTCTCCGCCCAATGTTTACAGCGAGCCAACTGAAATAACAAAACTTTATCACCCGAGTTTCCGCTCAGGCACTTGTCTCAGGATTCTCCAATTACCTCTATTTTTCGGGAACCTCTCCCTCTCTCAATGAGAGAACATTAAAGTCAAATCAGCCAAACTCTCTTAAAGAGAACATTAGAATCAAATTAGCCAAACTCTCTTAAAGAGTTTGCTCTCTTAACACCCACTCTGCCTATATAAACCCAGGCACGCGTCTAAGCAGTGGTTCAGTACAGTTTAGTTCAGTAAACTTTCAGTTTAGTCCTGAGCACCGAGTACGCTATCAACCGCGATAGCTCGCTAAAGTCTGTTATCAAACACTAGATAATCCAAAGGCTCTAGTTCTTCCTTTGGAAGAAATAAAAAAGTGTTTAACTAATAAACTTAAAACAACTGTGTTTTTATTTTTTTTTGTTAAACCCTCGGTCTGAATTCGTTAATGGCGCAGCCGGTAGGATAAAAAGAAAAAGTTGTGCGACTCGTTTACCAATATCAATCTAGTGATAAAAGATCCTTGTACGACCAAGCGTATCTTTCTGTGATTGAACCACGCGAATCGGCGCTAAGGTAAAAGTGCATCGTAATACAATTAAATCGTTTTATCCGCCAAAGAACTTCACGTAAAGTCGGTGATTGACACGCAATAGTCAATCTACTGCATACAAAGAACAATAAAAGTGTAAAAACAACAAACCATAAAAGTGTAAAAACAACAAAAAAAAAACTCTGCTAAAACAAAAACAACAAAATCATGGCAACCGAACAAATTCAACTGTTGGAGCCACACCTGAATCAGGCGTTAGGTCAAATTAGACAAATACCTGCATTCAGCGGAAACACTCAAGAGCTCAGTGCCTTTATCAAAAGGATCGAGTTCGTACTTCAATTATACCCAACAAGTGACACCAGACAGAAGCATGTGTTCTTCAGTGCAATCGAGATGCAACTCGCAGGAGATGCCCAACGCGTATCCCAACTATCCGGAGTCCGAAGCTGGCCAGACCTGATGAATGCCCTTATCAATGAGTACAAAACCCAGACACCATGTGAGGAGCTGCTACGACGTCTCTACAACACACCCTTCCCTGGAAATATCCGTAAGTTCGTCGAAGATCTAGAAACTAAGTCATTTATCATATCAAACAAACTCATGTTTGAGAACGATATTAATAACACTATAGTTTACACAAATGCGTTAAACTCTTGCTAGATCCGATATATCAACAGTATCCAAACTCAAACAAGTAGCGCAAGAAGAAGGCGTATACGAAGTAACTTACTGTAGTATACATATATATTGAATATCTACTGTACCAAGTTTGTTGCAAAGTTTACATAAACAGAGCCCGGGTCTTTAGCCTAAGTGGCCGAAATATGAGTCGATCAGCGCGCACAAAGAAAGAGCATATGTAAGCATTCTGTTACATGCGCCGACCGCCCGATCGAACTCAAGTGCATGCACATACCACAGCACTCCAGCTTAAAGAGAGCATACATATATAATATATAAGATATATACATAACCGTCTCTCTGCTGTCCAACTGTGGGCAGCGCAGCAAGGAGACCTAGGCTTAATTAGAACCTAAGAAAGAATGTTTAAGGCAGATCCATTTTGACATGGGAAGCGGCACCTTCGCTGCTCCCAAAATAAATTAAATAAATAAACAACCAAAGGTCCACGGCGTGGTCAATTCATTATATGGCGACCGTGACCGTGATCGTGACGACCCTAAAGAATTATTAAAGAATTAAAAAAGTGGCATAAAAAGTGACAAAGTACGAGTGGCAATCCGTCACTTGTACCGACGGTGGAATATATGCAGACGAGTGCATACGAATAAATCGGCAGCAACAACAACAACTACAAGTATGCAGAGGCGAGCATTTGGATAAATCGGCAGCAACAACTACAAGTGTGAGAGGCAATCCGTCCCTTACACCAGCGCGGGAGAACGAGAAACTGGACACAAAAAAAAAAAAACCAAAAGAAAATTACTGAGTGAGTAGAGTGCGGTGATGGGACGCGGAGGTCTGAAAAACAAGATCAACAAAAGAATAGCACATATTAAATGGCTATTATATACAAATAAAACGCCACCCCCATGGGCAACGGCGCAGGAAGCTAACATCAGAACTTGATTTTCTGAGAGAAAACCTCCAGCAGAGACAGCAAAAACCCGCAACTCACTCAGTAAATATAAAAATCATAAATGAAAAAATAATTAAAAAACCTCCATCTCCCAAGCCATTGCCGAAGAGGAAGGACGTATGCCCGAATGACTGCCCTGGACCATTGTACGACGCAGCGTGTAAATCTACATGTTTAACCCGAAGACCTGTGCGAAGACCAGCACCGGTCCCGCCTGAGCCCATAGGCCCAGGACATCAGCAGCAGTAATCAACAAGTGCGGGACGCACTCCGCCACCTGCACCTGCGAGGGAGGATCAGAAGACCAACCGGAGAGAAAAATTTATTTTTTTTTTGTTGCCCTGTGTGGCACACCAAAGAATATTTTTTGTTGCCCTGTGAGGCACACCAATTAATTAAAAAAAAAAAACAAATTGTAAAATTGTGCGGAACCATCTCCGCTCGATTAGAAGTGTAGCCCGTAAAGCTATACGAAACGATAGGCAGGAAAATTTGTTAAAAGTAAATGCAGAGTAATGCAATAGATAAATTTTCTGAGAACACAATTAATAATTATACATACAGTTTAAAAATATATATACCCGAAGTGGGGCTAGTAGACGTCAAATCTGTGGATAATTGTTAATAATAATTGTTGTTATATTGTGCGCAAATTGTTTTTACAAATTGTATAAATTGCATAATAAATGCTTAAAAAAGAAATATATGAGCCAGGCAAATGATCTGGACAAAATTTAAAAAAAAGGAAGCGCAAACAACATTTAACATTCATTTAAATAATACAATGTTTAACTTTGTAATGAAATGAATTGAATAAAATAAATTACAAATAAAAACTTAAATAAATTACAAACTAAAATATATAAAATAAGGTATGGCTACACTACAGGCATTTATAGAAATACATGATAAAGAGTTCATATCCATAAAATAATGGAATGGAATGATATATATGAAGAATTAAACAACATAAAAACCAACTTTGACAAATCATATAAATCACTAACACAAAACAGGCCAATTCAGAAAAATACTATAAAGAAACATTCAGAGACATTAGTAAATTGCTTTAACCAAGCACGAACACTTATATATGGACAGAAAGATAAATTAAATCAAGATCATTGGTCCCGAGAATCAAAATTTTTGATCAGACTACGATCAAATCTAATATCAGTTAAACTAAAGTTTAATCTGGATATATCTGTACCAACTATACTCAATACTTCTCTTACTATCGAAACTAGTGAAACTGGCACTGACCAAATAGAGCCAGAAGATCAGGAAGCAAACCCTAAAATAGAAGAGGAGGATTTAAATAACCTCACTATTCCAGCTGTTTTGACGTCAGATCTGGATAATTCCACAGATTCCGACACTTCTTCGAGCACAATAGAGAGTAAAGTAGGCAACAATAGAACAATGGCGCAAAATAATATTGAGCTTATTAATACAGCAACTAAGCTTGTACCAGTTTTTGATGGTAAAGCTGAAAACTTGCAAAGTTTTATTGATGCACTAGAAATATTGGAACTAATAACAGGCGAACACGAAGTATTAGCAGTTTCCATAATAAAATCAAGACTAAAAGGTGCTGCCAGAAATTTAATCGGAAATGAAACAACAATAACTGAAGTAATTTCCAGATTAAAAAGCAATGTCAAAGGCGAAACTGTAAAAGTACTATCAGCAAAACTGATGAACCTACAGCAACGCAACAAAACTGCTAACCAATACACACTAGAGGTTGAGCAAATGACAAAAATGTTAGAAGGTGCATATATAACGGACGGCTTACCGCTAGAGTTAGCCAGAAGTTATTCCACCCAGCATGCGGTCAATGCAATGACTAAAAATTGCACAATTGATAAGGTAAAACTTATCATGCAAGCTGGTACCTTCAACAATATGAATGAGGCAGTATCTAAATTTGTAAATTGTTGCACAGAAGCAAATTACAGAGGTAACTTTCGTTATCGTAATAATAATTACAATAACCAATATAATAACGGACGCGGCCAATATAGAGGAAACTCAAGAGGCCGGGGCAATTCGAATCGAGGCCACAACAACAATAACCCTAGTAACGTCCGAGTAACCAATACATCGGAAAACTCACAAAACCCTTTAAATACTCAACAGTAAAAAATGCAAGGATTCATACCATTAATCTCAGTCAGAACGTATTTGTATCATTCAACCATGTAGCTACAGGAAAAGAACTTGTCTTTTTAGTAGACACAGGTGCCGAAATTTCAATAGTTAAGGTAAATTCTGATGTCTTTCATGACATACAAGAAAATGATATTATCGACATAACAGGAATAAGTAAAGAAGTAACCAAATCCAAGGGGCTAACTTCTATTGAGATACAGACCACTAAGTACTTCAACACGATTTTCATATCGTGGATTTACAATTCGCTATTCCTTGTGATGGCATTTTAGGAATCGATTTTATTAGAAAATTCAACTGTCAATTAGACTTCAAGCAATCTGAAGATTGGCTTATAATAAGACCTAATAACTTAAAATTTCCAATTAATATTCCTATAACATACAGTTCTGGCAACAACTCAATACTTCTGCCAGCAAGATCCCAAGTTATTAGAAAAATAGAACTAGATTCAAAAGAAGACAGTGTACTGATTCCAAATCAAGAAATTCAGCATGGTATTTACATAGCAAGTACCATAGCAACATCTAAAAACGCTTTTATAAGACTACTTAATACAACAAATAAAGATCAAGTAGTCAGTACAAATAATTTAGCGTACGAATCACTTTCGAACTACGATGTAGTCAAAACTAATCCAGACAATAGAAACAAATCTGTATTATCTCAACTTAATAAAAACTTTCCTTCACAATTCAAATCACAACTTTCAAGCTTGTGCACCCAATATAGTGATATATTCGGATTGGAATCTAAACCAATAAGCACTAATAAACAAAAACTGAGATTAAAAGATGATGAACCAGTGTATGTAAAAAATTATAGAAGCCCACACAGTCAGGTGAACGAAATACAGAAACAAGTTGGAAAATTAATCACTGACGGCATTGTTGAACCATCTGTATCTGAATATAACAGCCCACTATTACTTGTCCCTAAAAAACCATCTCCAGGTTCAGACCAAAAGAAATGGCGATTAGTAATTGACTATCGTCAAATTAATAAAAAAATTACTGTCCGATAAATTTCCACCCCCAAGAATTGACGACATTTTAGATCAACTTGGACGAGCAAAATATTGTTCATGTCTTGACTTAATGTCAGGATTTCATCAAATTGAACTCGAAAAAGTTCAAGAGATATAACGTCATTTTCAACGAGCAATGGATCATATCGCTTCACGCGACTACCTTTTGGTATTAAAATAGCGCCTAATTCATTTCAGAGAATGATGACTATAGCATTCTCTGGATTAGAACCTTCACAAGCATTCCTTTATATGGATGACTTAATAGTTATAGGTTGTTCTGAAAAACATATGCTTAAAAACTTAACAGACGTTTTTGAGAAATGTAGGAAATACAATCTAAAGTTACATCCAGAAAAATGCTCATTTTTTATGCATGAGGTGACTTTTCTCGGTCATAAATGCACAGACAAAGGAATACTTCCGGATGACAAAAAATATGATGTCATTATGAATTACCCTACGCCGCACAATGCGGACAGCGCTAGACGTTTCGTTGCGTTTTGCAATTATTATAGACGTTTCATCAAAAATTTCGCCGAATATTCACGGCACATAACAAGATTATGTAAAAAGAATGTTCCTTTCGAATGGACAGATGAATGCCAAAACGCATTCCAATATTTAAAAACAAAACTTATGGAACCTACTTTGCTACAATATCCTGATTTCAGCAAAGAATTCTGTATAATTACTGATGCAAGTAAGCAAGCGTGCGGAGCGGTTTTAACTCAAAACCATAACGGACATAGGTATCAAGAGCTTTCAGTAAAGGAGAAAGTAATAAATGTACAACTGAGCAGGAATTAGCTGCAATACACTGGGCAATATTACATTTTAGACCATACATTTATGGAAAACACTTCACAATTAAAACAGATCACAGACCATTAATATATCTATTCTCTATGATCAATCCGAGCTCTAAACTGACACGCATGAGGCTAGAATTAGAAGAGTATGACTTTACAGTCGAATATTTAAAGGGAAAAGACAATCATGTAGCTGATGCGTTATCAAGAATAACCATTAAAGATCTACAAAACATTACGGGAAATATAATGAAAGTCACTACGAGATACCAAAATAGACAGAAAATCCGCGCGGATAACAATAAAATAGAATTGCCTACGCAATCTATAGAAAAAGCTTCTAAGCCCAACGTATATGAAGTCATAAACAATGACGAAGTACGTAAAGTAGTGACCTTGCATGTAAAACATATGCTATGTTTATTTAAACATGGTAGATTTATATACTAATGGAATCCTCGACTTAGGTCAATTTTTCCAAAGGCTTGAAATGCTGGCCGGTATAAATAAAATCAGCCAACTCAAAATGGCACCGTGGGAAAATATCTTTGAACATGTTTCAATAGATAATTTTAAACAAATGGGCAATAAGATATTGAAAACATTAAGAGTAGCGCTACTCAACCCGGTGACCTTAATAGAAAAACAAAAAGATAAAGAAGCTATACTGTCTAAATTCCATGACGACCCAATACAAGGAGGTCATATCGGCATTTCAAAAACCTTGGCCAAGGTCAGAAGACATTATTATTGGAAAGGTATGACTCGAGATATTACTGAGTATATACGAAAATGTCAAAAATGCCAAAAAGCTAAAATAACAAAGCATAGCAAGACCCCATTGATAATAACCAATACGCCAATAAATTCTTTCGACAGGGTGATAGTAGACACTATTGGTCCACTACCTAAATCAGAAAATGGCAATGAATATGCAGTCACTTTAATATGTGACCTAACTAAATATTTAGTTGCCTTACCAGTTCCAAATAAGAACGCGAACACTGTCGCTAAAGCAATTTTTGAATCATTTATTCTGAAGTACGGTCCAATGAAGACGTTCATTACGGACATGGGAACAGAATACAAGAATTCAATTATAAATGATTTATGCAAAAATCTAGGAATTGAAAATATAACATCTACGGCACACCACCACCAGACCGTTGGAACAATAGAACGTAGTCATAGAACTTTCAACGAATACATACGCTCATATATATCGGTTGATAAAACTGATTGGGATGTATGGCTTCAATACTTCGTTTTCTGTTTCAACACGACCCCCTCAATGGCACATAATTACTGTCCATATGAGTTAGTATTTGGTAAAACAAATAATTTACCAAAACAATTCAATAGTATAGATAACATAGACCCAATATATAATATAGATGACTATGCTAAGGAGAGTAAATGTAGATTAGAAGTAGCTTACAAAAGAGCTAGAGTAATGATAGAAGAAAATAAGAAAAATAATAAGATATTATATGATCAGAAAATAAACAACATTGATATATCGGTAGGTGATAAAGTCTTATTACGAAATGAAACAGGTCATAAGCTAGAATATAAATATACTGGTCCGTATAAAGAAACGGAAATAGGAGATAGAAATAACATTATAATAACGAATCATAAAAACAAATAACAAACAGTACATAAGGATAGGTTAAAAATGTTTATTTCATAATTGTTGTTAGTATGGCCATGCTAAGACAAAAATACTTATCTACATTAGAATGTTATTTGTAATTTAATATATTCAAAAAAATATAAAAACAACCAAAAAAAAAAAAAAAAAAAAAAAAAACCCCATTGTTAATTAAAAATTAATCTTTTAAGTAAAATCCAAAAAAAAAAATGACTCCAAATATATTACGTCATTTTTCAAAAGGAGGGAGATGTAGTCTACATATATATTGAATATCTACTGTACCAAGTTTGTTGCAAAGTTTACATAAACAGAGCCCGGGTCTTTAGCCTAAGTGGCCGAAATATGAGTCGATCAGCGCGCACAAAGAAAGAGCATATGTAAGCATTCTGTTACATGCGCCGACCGCCCGATCGAACTCAAGTGCATGCACACACCACAGCACTCCAGCTTAAAGAGAGCATACATATATAATATATAAGATATATACATAACCGTCTCTCTGCTGTCCAACTGTGGGCAGCGCAGCAAGGAGACCTAGGCTTAATTAGAACCCTAAGAAAGAATGTTTAAGGCAGATCCATTTTGACATGGGAAGCGGCACCTTCGCTGCTCCCAAAATAAATTAAATAAATAAACAACCAAAGGTCCACGGCGTGGTCATTTCATTATATTACAACGATCGAACAAAACCCCAAAATAATTCTTACTCAAACTCTTCCCAAAACTCAAAGAGTAAAGGACAAAATCAAAATTTCGTGAGCAATGCAATGCATGCCACAAATAAATCTTATCCAAGCACTAGTTCCAAACCAGTGGAATCAAGCCCACAAGTTTTCAGTGAATTTAAGCAAAAACTAAATTTAGGTCGAGCCCAAAATTCCCTTAATTACCAACAACAAGGTAGCAATGCACCAAACCCCCCAGTTAAAAGGCAAAGAGAAAGTGCTCGGAATCGGAAAGCGACTCAGAGGAAGAGAAACCCATTCTTAAAAAATTAAAATGAATAATATTACCCTTAGATGCCTAGTAGACACTATCTATCAATATTATGAAACAAAATTTTTTCAATTTCCCAACCAAACCTTCTAAAGTAAAAGTCCACACTATAAATGGCACCATAGTATTAAACCAAAGCGTTTCATTGCATTCAAGCAAACTATGTCCTACTTAACAAACTTTCTTTATTCACAATTTCTCAGAAAAATATGACTTACTGTTAGGTAGAAATTATTTAGAGTCAACTAATGCTCAAATTAACTACGCAACTCAAACGGTCAATATAAATGGATATCCATTTAAAATGTGGTACGACCACACCCAAACAGATGAGTCCAAGGCTACCAATGAGTGCCCTAAGTCATTTAACACAGAGGAAACCCCTCTACTTACCCCAAAAAAAGAAGAAAACCCTCCTAAAAATTAAGCGGAAACCCCAATTAAAACTAGTCGGAATGGCTACCAATGAGTGCCCTTATTCATCTTATACCCCTCAACTTACCCAAAAAAAGTAGAAGAACCTCCTAAAAATTAAGCGGTAACCCCACTTAAAACAAGATGAGTCCAAGGTCACCAATGAGTACTCCAAGTCATCTAAGTTAGAAGATCACAAGATTTTTAAAACTGAGGAAACCCCTCTTAATACACCTCTCATAGAAGAAGCCCTTCTAGAAATACCCTCTAACTACGCCTTAGACGACGAGTTAAGAGAATCCAATGTATTCAGATTGGAACATCTGAATACAGAAGAAAGGGAACAACTTTCGCATGTCTTGCTAGAATATAACGATATTCAGTACAGAGAAGGTGAAAATTTGACCTTCACAAGTACGATTAAACATTATATTCTTACAACGCACGAATACCCTATTTATAAAAAACCTTATAAATACCCCCAAGCGTTTGATCAAGAGGTCAACAAACAAATCAACGAAATGAAAGAACAAAATATAATTAGGAAATCTAAATCCCCTTATTGCTCTCCAATTTGGATTGTCCCAAAGAAAAACGATGCTTCTGGCAAACCAAAATTTCGATTAGTCATAGACTATCGCAGTCTCAATGAAATAACCATTGACGACAAATTCCCTATTCCTGTAATGGACGAAATATTAGACAAGCTTGGACGATGTCAATACTTCTCAACTATTGATTTAGCTAAAGGTTTCCATCAAATTCAAATGGACCCGCGATCAATATCCAAAACAGCATTTTCAACAAAACACGGACATTACGAATATCTTCGTATGCCCTTTGGTCTGAAAAATGCACCAGCAACTTTTCAACGTTGCATGAACAACCTCCTAGAAGATTTAATCTACAAAGATTGTCTTGTTTACTTAGATGATATTATCATTTATTCCACTTCATTAGAGGAACACATAATATCATTGAAAAGAGTATTCGAAAAGCTACGATTAGCTAACTTAAAATTGCAACTTGACAAATGTGAATTTCTAAAGAAAGAAACAGAATTTCTTGGTCACATTATCACAACAGACGGTATAAAACCGAACCTTAACAAAATAAACGCAATTGTTAATTTTCCCATTCCTAAAACCACAAAAGGAATAAAGTCTTTTCTTGGACTCTGCGGATTTTACCGTAAGTTCATCCCCAATTTTGCAAAAATAGCAAAACCAATGACACTCAAATTAAAAAAAAGGAGCAATAATCAATACAGAAGATAACGATTACATGTCCGCTTTCGAAAAACTAAAAGTACTCATCGTCCGATCCAATACTAATATACCCTAACTTCGAAAAGAAATTTTCATTAACAACAGATGCGAGTAATATAGCTATAGGTGCTGTATTATCTCAAGAGCATAAACCCATTTGCTATGCAAGCAGAACTCTTAACGAACACGAACTTAATTACTCAGCAATAGAAAAAGAAGTATTAGCTATAGTATGGGCAACAAAATATTTCAGGTCTTACCTATTCGGTAGAAAGTTCGAAATATTAAGCGATCATAGGCCACTTGTATGGCTAAGTAACGTAAAAGAACCCAATATGAAATTACAAAGATGGAAGATAAAGTTAAATGAATATGATTATAATATCCAATACCTACCTGGTAAGGAAAATCATGTCGCTGATGCCTTATCCAGAGTTCAAATTCAAGAAAACTTCCTAGGAGAAGATAACCCAGTTTCCATTACCACAGCAGCTACTGTGCATAGCGCACAAGAAGACAATCAAAGCCACATTTCCTTAACCGAAAGACCCCTCAATTATTATAACAGACAATTAGAATTCTTAAAAGACAATTTTGACGATGTCCAAATAATAAGATACTTGCATAAACCCAGAATAAAAATTAATTATAAAGAAATGACCGACACCTTTGCCAAAGACCTAATTAAAGAATACCTCTGCACTAAGAAAAGTGTTATTTACTTCCCTAATGAAGCCGACTTTAAAGTCTTTCAAAATGCTTATATTCAAATTATAAGTCCCGACAATTTCACTAAAACTATGAGAACCAGTAGTAAACAAATAGATATCCAAACATATGCTCAATTTAAAGAAATTATCCTCAAAGCACATAAAGAATTATTACACCCAGGCATAGAAAAACTCACTCTTCAGTTCAAAGAACTTTACTATTACCCCGATTATCAAAAACTTATCCAAAACATTATAAATGAATGTGAAATCTGTAACATTGCGAAAACCGAACATAGAAATACAAAATTAGCCCTGGAAACAGCCCCAGAAACTTTCAACCCCAGAGACAAGTATGTCATGGATTTTTATTTAATAAACAATAAACAATTCCTATCATGTATTGACATTTATTCTAAATACGCCTCCCTGATAGAAGTAAATAGTAGAGATTGGCTTGAAGCTAAAAGAGCTTTACATATATTCAATGACATGGGTAAACCCATAGAAATAAAAGCCGAAAAAGACTCCGCTTTCATGTGCACCGCACTAAAGCTCTGGTTAGATTCAGAAGGAGTAACTTTAAACATAACAACGAGTAAAAATTGAATTTCTGATATTGAGAGATTTCATAAAACTGTCAACGAAAAACTAAGAATAATAACAAGCGAGAATGAACCAGAAAACCAATTCACTAAGTTCGAAAAAATACTTTACGTATACAATCATAAAACAAAACACAACACAACTGG
Source organism: Zaprionus kolodkinae (assembly GCA_018901885.1). Lineage (NCBI taxonomy): Eukaryota > Metazoa > Arthropoda > Insecta > Diptera > Drosophilidae > Zaprionus > Zaprionus kolodkinae. The sequence goes on along the minus strand of JAEIFM010000268.1, from coordinate 7,032 downwards.
TCGAACACCAGCAGACATCTTCATTTATGAAGGAACCCCTGCCTATAACACGCAGCAAAATAAAATAGACACAATCGACAAGCTCAACGAAAGTAGACAAGACTACAGTATAGACACTAATTTCAGAGAATCCCCTCTGGTTAGATCAAAAACAACTAACCCATTCAGAAAGACAGGAAACTTAAGACAAATAGATGATAAACATTTTGAAGAAACAAATAGAGGTAGAAAGATAATACATTATAAATCTAAGTTTAAAAAGAAAAAGAAAATTAATAAAAGTAAATATAATAATGATAATTCCAGGCTTACTCCCGATCATGATAATCATGTTATGCCTACTATCAACAATTAGCACGCAAAACCTAGAAGTAACCCCTATCCAGGCCAAAAACGGCTACTTAATCTTTCAAACCGGATCAATTGATTTACCTATAAAGTATGAATATCATTACTTATCCATTAATTTAACTAAAACCGAAATTATCTATGAAGAACTTATCAAACAAACACAAGTCTTTGAAAATTTACCACAAATTCAGTACCTAACAGAGAAACTCAATAGAGAAATGAATGGCGTTAGAATTGCAAAGCGTAACAAACGCGGTCTTGCAAATTTTATGGGAACTATTTACAAATACTTATTCGGCACATTAGATCAAGAAGATAAAGAAATGTACAAAAACAATGTACAAATAAGCGAACTCAACCATGTAATAGAAGCCATTAATGAAGGAATAGAATTAACCAATCATTTAAACAATAATTTTGAAGGAGAACAAATGTTAGCCTTACTAATTTTCAACTTACAACAATTCACCGAATACATAGAAGACATAGAACTTGGTATGCAACTGACACGCTTAGGTATCTTCAATCCAAAACTTTTAAAACATGATTCCCTTACTCACGTAAACTCTGAAAAAATTCTTAATATCAAAACTTCTGCTTGGCTTAAATCTGACACTAACGGAATTTTGATAATATCCCACATTCCGAGAGAAATAATTAAAACACCTATCTTCCAAATAATACCATACCCCGACGAAAATAAAAACATACTAACTGAAACAATACATGACAAATATTTTTCACATAATAACCAAACTTTCATAGCAAGTTCTCAAAGCTTGGTCATAAATAAATGCATAACAGGTATACTTAACCAAGTGTAATAACATGATATTAGCATTTAATTGTTCCATTCAGTTAGAAGAAATTTTGATTACCAACACAATGTTAGACTACACTCAAACTATCTATGTAAACAACTGTGTAACAAAACTTGAACCACTCGAATACATTCAGGCAAAAACAATAATTGAACAACACACTCAAACTAGTAATGTCTTCCAAATAATAACAGTTACAACATTAGTAATAATAATTATAATCGCAGCATTATACTTCATTTATAAATATAAGACTATACCACAAAAATTAATTGTAAAATTCAAGAATCAAAATCCAGAAAATAAAACTATCATAAGTCCTGAAACAGAAAATAATGTACCTTCAGTAAGTACCCCTGTATTGTACCCTAAAGATATTGCCTGAGGACAGGCGTTTTTCTTAAGGATGGGGAAGTGACATATCCATTCTACACCCACACTTTAAACTCCCCAATTCCACACACACACGCTCATTATTGTAAAACGCACATACGCACATTAACGTATAAGCACAATATGTAATCAAAGAACGAGAGCCCTTCGATTATAAATCTAAAAACAATAACAAATAATTGCTCGAACCCGATCACCCAAATAATTGTCCCCCAATTCGATCACTTGGCTAGCCCCAATGTTTACAGCGAGCCAACTGAAATAATAAAGCTTCATCACCCGGGTCTCCGCCCAATGTTTACAGCGAGCCAACTGAAATAACAAAACTTTATCACCCGAGTTTCCGCTCAGGCACTTGTCTCAGGATTCTCCAATTACCTCTATTTTTCGGGAACCTCTCCCTCTCTCAATGAGAGAACATTAAAGTCAAATCAGCCAAACTCTCTTAAAGAGAACATTAGAATCAAATTAGCCAAACTCTCTTAAAGAGTTTGCTCTCTTAACACCCACTTTGCCTATATAAACCCAGGCACGCATCTAAGCAGCAGTTCAGTTCAGTTTAGTTCAGTAAACTTTCAGTTTAGTCCTGAGCACCGAGTACGCTATCAACCGCGATAGCTCGCGGTCTGTTATCAAACCCTAGATAGTCCAAAGGCTCTAGTTCTTCCTTTGAAAGAAACAAAAAAGTGTTTAACTAATAAACTTAAAACAACTGTGTTTTTATTTTTTTTGTTAAACCCTCGGTCTGAAATCGTTAATATATATAAGTTAAGGATTATGAGCTAGATCCCGATCACATGTAGTGTGCTACCGGCCTAACCTCAGAACTGTATTTACCTTTCGCATGGATGCGGAGACTCTGTAAAGTTTGACAGGAGATGGCAAGCTTGACGAAAGGTGACACTAGGTTTTTCTCACTTTTAACCCGACGTTCGAGCGAGTCACTTGTCAAGGAGAAGTTTGTAATAAAAATCACTAATAAAATTAATTAAAACATAAAGAACTAGGTGAGACTATGCGGCTGCGAGAGCCGAAATAACTTATGCAAACAAGGTTTGCCTTAACTGGCGCCCGAGCAGTCTGAACTCTGACTACCTGTGGCAATGATATTTAAACAAATTATAAAATATAAACAAGAAAAAAAGATAAAAGTTAAACAAAATATGCTGAAGCAGTGACAGTAGTGACAACGTGAGTGTTCCCATATTGTCTAGTGGTCGGAATATCCGGCTCTCACCCGGAAGGCCCGGGTTCAATTCCCGGTATGGGAACCAAGAGTGGAACATTAAAATGTAAAAAGAAACGACTACCCGCCGCGGTGAGTATGCTGTTACCTGTCTATAGCGGGACAACATTCTTCACGGGCGCAAAAACGTCGTACATAACAAAATATAAAGATTACCCGCCGCGGCGGTAATACCGTCTCCCTCCAGGAGCCAGGCACATTATTATACGCGGGAGTTATAAATGGGCCGTAGCTCCACGTAACAATTGGTTTAATATTTGTCAATGATTAATTTCCACAACAACGTTTATGTTCTTAATTTTTAATTTATTATTAATTTAAATTTATTATTATTATAATTTACTTTTTTGACAGATTTTCGTTCGTATGTTCGTTTTTAATTGACTTGCGGTTTTATGCACGACCAAATTGCAACTACTCGACCGTCGCAACTTCTTTTTACTTCCCCGCCGTTTTTCTGCATACCGGCGTCAGCTACAACGCTTCGCTACAGCTATAACGGTACTTTCGAAGCTACAAAAATACATAGCTGACCAATCACATCGCGTTTAAAGGCTGATGCAACATTACCATTCTGATGAAATCTATTTCTAGAATTTTCGAGAGCATTTCACAATATGTTGTTGTTGTTGTGGCCGTTAATGCTGTTTTCAGCGGGATCTGGACGGTTTTTGTTAGAGCAGGAAATGTGCAGTGGTAACTCCTCCCCCCCTGGATTGAAGTGACGGTCACATCGAAGGAAGTGTCGGAACGAAATCTACCGGTGATGGCGATGGTGTGACTATGGCAGCTCTCCTTCTTATAACCCTTATTTCGGCTTTTTACACTTTCCCAGTGCAACTTCTGTCGATTTAAATCTCCACTCCTTTGAACAAGGGTATGACGAGTTTGATTTTGTCATCCATCTTTATTGCTTCGTGTCCATAGGTGCATCCATTAATCGTAATATTGCAGTCTTCAAACGTAATAATGGCATTCCCCGTTACTTGGAATGGTCTCGCGCAATTTGAGTGTGATTGCGTTCGGACTCCGTTTAGCACCAAATGTTTCCTTTTTCAGGTTCCAAAATTCGTTCCTGTTTGTCAACTTTGATCGCGTCGCAAACCTTATGTCCGCATTGGATATTGCTCGAAGACACCTCTCTTCTCCATTGGGGGTTACCTCTAGCTTAGATTTACAAATGTATAGTTCGTGAACTTATCTTTCTTTTACAGATTTTGCAATGTCTTTGTTAAATAAAATATAATTTGGAATTTGTAGAACATTGGAGTTCCTTGTTCCCAGTACTAAACGTTAATGAATTGTAAATATTGTTTGAGGTAGTTTTAATGTTTGTTCTGTTATTCAGTTTTGTATAGTGTTTTTCCTAGTGCACTTTCTTATCTTTGACTTGTGTAATTTTTGTTTTTCATCTGAAACTAATGTGTGCCCTCTGTCTTCTAATGTCTTCTGTTGTGTAAATCTATGTGTTAATTTGTTTCTTCTGTTTTCTTTTCTAAAGATTATCTCCCCTGTGTCTAATTCTTTTGGGTCGTCTCTAGTTTTGTTTAGTTTTTCTATCTTGCGGCTTTTTGCCAGGCTCATTTGATTTGCTATGTCCGAGTTTTTCCCTGAAGTCATTTAATTGTCTGAGGTAGTCATGCTGGTCGTTAAATACAATATTCTTGTTAAACGAATGGGTTCTACCCGAGAACAGTTCGAAAGGTGTGAGTTTAGTTGCTGAATGAATAGCATTGTTATAAGTTATTAAAGTTTCCGTTAATATACTATCGTGTTCTATCTGTAAATCTTCTGACTTTTTCTTCTCTACTATTATCCTATATATTTCTGTTAAGGTTGAGTGTAGTCTTTCTATTGGTGCATTGCTTGATGACTGTTGGAATGATGTCATGTGCAATTTTATTCCGTATTGTTTGCAAAAATCTTTGAACAAGTTCGAATTATATTCGGCTCCTTGGTCGCAAACTATCTTGCTTGGAATACCGAAATATTGTATGAACTGTTGCATTGATTTTACAACGTTTATACTATTTCTAGTGGGAATCGTATAAGCCGCAGCGAATTTAGAGAATTTGTCAATTATAGTCATTACATAGTTTCCGTTGATTGTATATAAGTCCGTGTGTATAATTTGCATAGGTGTTGAGGGGGGTTTCTGTCTCTAAATATTTAATTTTGGGTGGCGATCGGTCATACTTTAGTAGTTTACATATGTCACAGTTATTAATGGTCTTTATAATTATTTGTTTCATATTTGGGAAATAGTATTTTCTTTTCAATTGGGCGTTTACCTCATCTATGCCTCTGTGATTGGAATTTTCATGCTGTTCTATAATTCTTTTCCTGTCCGTCTGTGTCGTTAATGTCTTCAAGATACATTGTTCACCTTACCGCTTTATAAACTTTGCTATGTGCGAAATATTTAGAGTACGATTTTTTAATTTTTTTAAAAATGGGGTCTGGTGCAAAAATTGCGCAAGTTTTATTTGGTCTAAGGTAGTTCTTTAATAGTCTATTTACTGTGTCGTCCGTAAAGTCAGGTTCATAAATTATTCGTCTGATTTTGTTTCTAAAGGGGGTGGTCGAAATGGCTCTTGAGTTTAAACCGGTTTCAAATATAAGTTGTATGTTGTATTCATTTAAGGGTTTTTCCGAGATAAACAAGTTTTCATCAAGTTCTTTGAAACTCGAATGTATCGTGTCCCCTGCTGATGCTATTACCGATACATTGTCATTATAATTAACTTCTATTTGCACTCGGCTTAGTGCGTCTGCGACTATGTTTTGGGAACCTTTTTTATAGATCACCTCAAAATCATATTCTAAGAGCTGTAATTTCCAACGAACAAGCTTTGAGTTGGGTTCTTTAAAACTCATCAACCACGTAAGTGGTTTGTGGTCTGTAACTATTTTGAACTTTTGTCCGTATAGGTAAGGTCTATAATATTTTGTGGCCCAAATGATAGCCAACATTTCTTTTTCTACTGTAGAGTAGTTTAATTCTGTATCTGAAAGCGTCCGACTAGCAAAAGATACTGGTTTATCTTTTCCTAATGTACCTTGTGACAATACTGCACCTATTGCGACGTTGCTAGCGTCAGTGGTCAAAATAAACTGTTTGGAAAAATCTGGATACTGTAGTATCGGGTCATTACACAAGAGCGTTTTGCAACTCTCGAATATGTCTTTATATTCGCTATCTATCTTTATCGTTTTTTGTTTCCCTTTTAATTGTTTAGTTAGTGGTTTCGTAATTCTAGCGAAATCTCTAATAAACTTTCTATAATACCCTAAGAGTCCTAGAAACGATTTTATTTCTTTCTTTGTTTGTGGTAAGGGGAATTTTTTTATAGTCTCTAGTTTTTTGGGGTTTGGCTTAATTCCGTCCGCTGTTACAACATGTCCGAGGTACTCGATTTCCTTTTTAAGGAATTCGGATTTGTCTATCTTTAATTTTAAATTTGCCTGTGTCAGTTTGTCGAATACCGACTTTAGGTGCCCTATGTGCTGTTGAAGGGATGCTGAAAATATGACGATATCGTCAAGATAAACTAGGCAACATTCGCCAATTAACTCTTTTAGTACATTATCCATGACTCTCTGGAAAGTTGCCGGGGCATTTGTTAATCCGAACGGCATTCTTGTAAACTCATAGTGGCCACCTACTGCTGTGAAGGCGGTTTTTGCCCTATCTTGCTTGGCCATTTCAATTTGGTGATAGCCACTTGCTAGATCAAGTGCTGAGAAATATTTGGCCCGGCCTATTTTATCCAGCACATCGTTAATGGCCGGCATAGGATATTTATCTTTTACCGTTTTGTCGTTAAGTTTCCTGAAATCTACTACCATTCTCCATTTGGGTTGGCCCGAAGCGTCTATCTTCTTGGGGACCAACCACACTGGGGCACTCCAAGGGGAATGGCTATTCCGAATGATATCTTGTTCTAAAAGTTTCTGAATCTGTTTACTAATTTCTATTTTCTCGCATTGGGCGTATTTAAATGGTCTTGAATAAATTGGGATTTCGTCTGTCGTGGGGATAAAATGTTTAATTTGGTTTGAAAATGATAGTCTGTCCGTTTCTTTGTGAAAAATCTTTGGGAATTGGCAAAGTAGTTTTTTCAATTCAACTTCCTCTTCCTTATTTAAATGTTCGATGCGTAATTGGTTAAAATCTATCTTATGATTTGTTTGTTCGTCCGTTATCAATGTAGTCACGTT